>JAJPUD010007082.1:95958-115174 GCA_023553655.1 Myrmecobius fasciatus
CCTTTCCTTTTTACCTTTTTATGCATCTCTTGAGTTCTGTGTTTGGGTGTCGAATTTTTTGTTCAGATCCGGTCTTTTCATTAGAAATAGGTGAAATTCCCCTATATCATTGAATGACCATTTTCTTCCCTGGAGGATAATGCTCATTCTAGCTGGATAGGTTATTCTTGGCTGTAATCCAAGTTCCTTTGCCTTTTGGGAATATTTGGTTCCATGCCCTTCGATCCTTCAATGTGGAGGCTGACAAATCGCCTGTGATTCTAATTATTGAACCTCGGTATTTGAATTGTTTCTTTCTAGCTGCTAGCAGAATCTTTTGCTTGGTGCTACAGTCCTGAAATTTAGCCACGATATTCCTTGGGATTTGAATTTTGGGGTCTCTTTCAGGAGGTGATCGGTGAATTCTTTCAATGGTGATTTTTCCTTCTGATTCTACAATCTCAGGGCAGTTTTCTTTCAGGATTTCCTGGAAGATAGTGTTTAGATTCTTTTTTTCATCATGGCTTTCAGGAAGTCCAATAATCCTTAGATTGTCTCTCCTAGATCTATTTTCCAAGTCAGTTGTTTTTCCTAGGAGATATTTCATATTTTCTTCTAATTTTTCATTTTTTTTTGTTTTTGTTTGACTGATTCTTGAAGTCTTATTGAGTCATTCACTTGCATTTCTTCAATTCTTATTTTTAAAGTGTTGTTTTCTTCAGTTACCTTTTTAAGCTCCTTTTGTAACTGGTTAATTGAATTTTTTTGTTCATTGCACTCTTTTTCCACTTCACTAATTTTATTTTTTAATAAATTGGTGTCTTTTTCATATCTCTTTTACAGGGCATCATATCCTTCTTGCACTGATTTCAATTTATTTTCCCATTTATCCTCCAGCTCTCTTATGAGGTTCTTTATGCTATCTTCCAGAAAGGCCTTTTGAAAAGGGGACCAGTGATGGTCCTTAAAAACTTCCTTTGGAGTTTTGTCTAAAGGAAACTCGGGATCTGGGGTCATCACTTCTTTCTCTTGATAAAAGCTGTCTATGGTGAGAGCTCTCTTTTGCTTCTTCATTTTTTTAGACAGTGTGGATGTCTCTTTAAGGCTCAGAAAAAAAATCTTTGCCCTGGGGCAATTAGTCGAATTAACTTAAGGTGCTGGGCCAGTGGAGGCTAGGACTAAATCGGGGTTACTCCTTAAACAAGGCAAATCTGCCAGAACACCTGCCCCCAATCAGGGCAGAGTGTCCCGAGTGCCTCAGATAAACTCCAGGTGTTTGGAATTTGGAGTTTGGAGTTTCTGCCATGATGAGCTGAGCTGAGTGGCACTCTCACTTCCGACCTATACCCGAGTCTGCTTGTTTATCCCTCTGTCCAAGTTAGACAAACCTGATATGAAGTTCTTCAGAGAGCAGTGTCCAAATATTTCTGAATTCGTTGACTTGAAGATCAGTTCAGAGGCTTATTTTATTGTTGGTTTGAGAGAAGATCGGAGGAGGACACAGAGAGTTACGTTTTCACTCTGCCATCTTGGCTCCGCCCTTGTTTGACTGATTCTTGAAGTCTTATTGAGTCATTCATTTCAATTTGTTCAATTTTAATTTTTAAGGTATTATTTCCTTCAGCTATCTTTTTTAGCTCCTTTTGTAACTGGCCAATTGAATTTTTTGGTTCATTGCATTCTTTTTCCATTTTGCCAATTTTATTTTTCAGTGAATTTTTGTCTTTTTCCAATTCACTAATTTTGTTTTTCATTGAATTGTTATCTTTTTCCAATTCACTATTTTTATTTTCTAGTGAGTTGGTGACTTTTTCCAATTCACCAATTTTGTTTTTCAGTGAATTGTTGTCTTTTTCCAATTCACTAATTTTGTTTTTCAGTGAATTGTTGTCTTTTACCAATTCACTATTTTTATTTTCCAGTGAATTGGGGTCTTTTTCCAATTCACCAGACTTATTTTCCAGTTTTTCACATCTCTGTTGCAGGGTGATATTTCCTTCTTGCACTGCTCTCAATTTATTTCCCCAATCTTCTTCTAGCACTCTTTTGAGATTCTTTATGCAATCTTCCAGGTAAGCCTTCGGAAAAGGAGACCAGCTTAAGTCCACCTTTGTGGCTTTATCTGGGATTGTTTTCAGAATCTGAGGATCTGGGGATTTCTCTAGTTTCTCTCCGTAAAAGCTGTCTATTGTGAGAGCTCTCTTCTTCTTGCTCATGATTTTCAGCTGAGGTATCAGTCACCAGCAGGGAATTCTGCTGCAGCAATTTCAATTTTCCCTGGGGCAGTTTGCCGAGTTGACTTCCAGTCTGGGGCTTATCTGGCTATCTGCACTAGGACCACACTTTCAACTGTTCTCAATCCACCCTTTATCAAAGGTAGACCTGCCAAAGCACCTGCCCGCAAGCAGAGAAAAGTGGCCCAAGCATCTCCCAGGGACTTCCTGGCAGCCTAAAATCTTCTGCTCCTTCCCAGCCCCGGACTTGCACCGCGGCTGCGCGCACTGGCGTCTGAGTGCTGGGAGCTGCTCAATCCCCTGCTCGTCTAAAACTGACCTCAGAAGTTCTTTCAAAGTAGATATTTGATAGAAGTGCGTTGTAGTCCAAGTGTTTGGTGGAGCCCTCACTCCAAAACCAGTTCGGAGGCTCAATTTGTCTGGGTCTGAGGGAAGGTCTCAGGAGCTCACAGAGGACACTGTCTGCAGTTCGCCCTCTTGGCTCCCACAACAGAGTATTAAACCCAGACTTGGGTGCCATGTTTTAGGAAGTACATTGATAAGTTGGGGAGAATCCAGAGGAGGGCAACCAATAAATCAATGGTTATAATGTGATGACACATGAAGATGAGTTAAAGTAACTGAAGACATTTAACTTGGAGAAGATGAAACTATGGATATGATTCTCTTCCATGGTTGGAAGGGTTGTCATGTGTGAAAATGTATCCTCACATGGCATAAATAGGAACAATGGGTAGACTTTGAAAAGATAATTTAATATCTAGGAAAGCAAAAACTTCCTAACAGTTACTACTATTCAAAAGTGCTTAGACTGTCTTGGGAAGATATGGGCTCCCCACCTCAATGGAGGTCTTTAAAAAAGTGTAGATAAAACATTGTCTGGGGAATAGTTGAGGGGATTCTGTTCAGATAAAAATTGAATAACATAGCCTCCAAGGTCCCCAACAATTCTGAGATTCTATGATTCTGCAAACTTCTCATCAACATATTAAAGGCATTGTAAATCTGACTTCAAATAAACTCTCCAGACTTATCTGATGCTATTCTTTTTTATCTACAATGTGCTTCTACCAAACTTGACTTCATGTAGGTTGACATTCTTATTCTTTACATTCTTTTGCTCAGGGCATCCTCAATGCCAGAAGTTGTAATTCTTCCTACTCTGTTATTGTATTGTACTATACTGTACTCTATTAAGATTTTTCTGTCCCTTCAAGAACAAATTCCTAAATATTTTCACCAAAATAGTCACTCCACTTTCAGAATTTTGTTTTTAAATAACTTTGATAAGATCCCTCCTTTTTAATTATCTCATTTTCCTTTGTATCATGGATGCTTTTGTATGTCTATAGGACCCTTGAAAACAGGGCTTGTGTCTGACCCAACCCCAGCATAGAGTCTTTACATATAGTGAGTATTTATTAAATGTCTGAAGAGTATTTAATTGAATTGAAATAACATTTGGAAAATATTCACTGAACTGAATTTAGTTTGGCTAAAAATGAAATACAAGGCAGAATATGACAAGACTCATATAAGGTATTCCAAAAGGGTGTCCTTAAAGTTTAAGAGATCTCAAAGGCCACTTGTATAGTCTGTACAAACTAGAAACCTCTATTAAAAACTAAAAATTATACTGACTTTGTATTATATAGAAAGCTCAAAATACCTTGAAAAGTATAATAAAGTCAAAGGAAGGAAAAGATGAATTCCAACTTAGAATTGGGGTGGTATGAAAGGGAGTAAGCATTATCAAAGGCATCCTGGAGGCAATTGGAATTGAGCCTTAAAAGTGGAATTTCATTCTGCTGTATTCTGGCATCACTAAGGGCTTCTTCTCATCTCTGGAACTCCGGATGTTGGTGTATTTCACAATATTTTTGGTCATTCCTTTTCTTCCTTTCTCACCAGCACACTCTTAAATCAACATGAGTTCAGTCACCCCAACATGGGAAGGAAAAAGGAGGATTCTAAGAAATGTTATCTGAGTACAAAGGCTGTTGAAAGTGATGGGAAATGAAAGTGACACTATTAACATCAGAGAGCCTGAGTTTCTCACCCTCCTCCTTAAACCTGTCATGTACTGTAGGAACTGAAAAATTCACTCCAGCATCCTGACAGTGGGCCTTTGCATCTAAACTCAACAGAAACAGAAAATCACAGAAACCGATTTGTCAGGAACCTCTGAGGCCATCTGATTCAGTCTGTACTAAATTGAAGGCTCTTCTTCAATATCTTTGACAAGGAGTAGCCTACCCTCTCTATAGAGACCTTAAGTTACAGGAAATTCAGTACCTCCCAAAGCAGCCCATTTTTCTGAAATACCTCTAAATATTAAGCAGTTTTTTTCTTTATCTTAAATAATACATGTTTCTGATTTGTCTAATTCCTAGCTAGATCTACCCTCTGCAGCCAAAGTGAGCTCAATCCTTCCATGTAATGGTTCTTTGTATTCTTGATGAGAGTTATCATTTCCTTCATTCTAAATACATGATTGAATGTGCCTCCAACTCATGAAGTTCAACTCCTTCATTTTACAGAGAATAGACTTGGAATTAGTCCACAAACAATATCTACATATTTCTTGACTGGTTTTATTCCTTGAAACATACATAGAAACGCCCTGTTTCAAGCCCTTAGTTCATGCATCAATATACTCTGTATGTTTCTAAGTCAAAGACATGGAAACATTGGTGAACCTACTTTTGGCCATTAGTATGAGAGACAGATTGTACATGTAAGATGACATTTTTTTTCTTATCAGCTGTATTCCAAGGTGCACATGGTGAAGCAACAATCTTGTAAATTTGAGAGATTCAGAGGTTTTCCAAATGACCAGAAGCAGGAGCAGACTTTACCAGAGTTAGAAGCAGGAGATATGGGAGACAGGAAAGTTATTGTACATTAACTTTGAAATGGATGTATTCACACTGCAACTTTGTGGGCCTTTTAAAATCTGATGAGATTTTAGGGGGAAGCTGAGGTGCCATCCAAACAACTGAGTGACAGCTGACATTTTTCCTTTCTATAGTACCATAGTGGAAGGAAGAAAAGCACCAGAATCAGAGTCCTGGCTCAAAAGCAGAGGAACAGCCCAGACAGTGATATAATCTTAATAGTAGAACTTGGTGGATAGTCTACAAAAGGAGAAATGGACTTACAGAAGTCAGGAAGTACCTCTTTGCTATATGTGGTCCCTATATGCACTCCTTACTACCATTATACTTTACTTTTGATTCCATTCTCCATAGGGATTCTGAAAAGTAATAATCATGCCCCTGTTTGGGGAAAAATGTCTTATATCCTTGTTTTTTTGCTAAATCTCAATAAGTATACTTCCTAAAAATTAATGGAGTCAACTGGGAGGATTAATAATAGGAATTATATTATTGGGGCTTTAGAAGTTCATTATTAGAAGCTAAAAGTCTTTTAGGTATTATCTAGGAAAAACAGTTGCTTTTTGGAAGACTAGTGTGAGAGTTGGGTGATTATACTAAAGATGGGAATAGATGCAGATAAGCAAGCCAAGAACTAAACAGTTATACAATGTTTCTAAGGTAATTCAGGTACTGATCAGCAGAGCTAAGGTTCAAATTCAAGTTTTGATCCTTCAAGTCAAGCTCTCTTCCATTGAACCATTATACGTCCTACCCACAATTTGTATTATTGATTTTCATATGGCATGGTACATTGATCATCCTCATTCACTATTTCTGGAATTGTCTCATAACCTAGAGCTGAAAAGGACCCTAGGAATCATTTTTTCCAGCACTTTAATTTTTTATGATAGAGAAACTGGGACACATAAATGTGAAAATGACTTGTCCAAGCTCACAGAAGTAGTAAGAGATAGAGCTGATCAGGATTTAGTCTATCCTTTTGCTTCAAATCTGGTGTTCTTTTTAACTCAAAATACTGTTCAGACCCTTATTTCCTCATACTTAAATTATTCAATAGCCTCCTGGTATGTCTCTTTTCACTTTAACGATTTCACATTTAGTCAAAATCTAATCATGTTATATTCTTATACAACAAACTTCATTGGTTCCTTATGCCTCCAGAATCAAATACAAAATTCTCTCTTTGCATTCAAACTCTAGCCCCTTTCTAATTTTCAGCTTTCTTATACCTTAATTGCTGCTGTTGTTCAGTAGTTTTTCAGTTCTTTTCAACTCTTTGTGACCCCATTTGGGGTTTTCTTGGAAAAGATACTGGAATGGTTTGCTATTTTCTTCTTTTAACTCCTTTTTAAAGATGAGGAATTGAGGCAAACAGGGTTAAGTGACTTTCCCAGGAAAATGTAACTATTAACTATTTGAGGCCAAATTTTGAATTGAAAATGAGTCTTCCTCACTTCTGGCCCATCATTCTATCAATTGTATCAACTAATCATCTTTAATCCCTGACATATATTCTTTGATTCAATGACATTGGCCTTCTGGATGTTCCACCAATTAAACATTCCATATTTCAGCTCTGAGCATTTTCTCTGACTGTCCCAGTTCTGGCAAACTTTATTTCCCTGGATTCCTTTAAGTTCCAACTAAAATCCTATCTCTTACTGGAATTCCTTCCGAATGCTTTTTAATTCTAATGCCTTTAATATCTTAATTATTTTCTATTTAACCTATGTAAAGCTTGCTTTACATAGATTTTTTTTTGCATGTTGCCTTCCCATTAGATAATATATTCTTTGAAGACAGGAACTATCTTTTGATTCTTTTTGTATCTTCAGCATTTAATGCATAGCTTGGTACATAGTAGGTCCTTAATGAATATTTATTGATTATTAACTATAAGTATTGTACAATGTTCTTATAAAATAGATGGTCCAAAATTGAATAAAGTGCTTCACATACAGTTAGACCAAAACAAAGGGAACAAACATGTAATAACTGAGAAGGAATTATGACCTTATAAGTTATTTAGTCCAATTTCCTCATTTTATATTTGAAGAAAAATGTTTTTCTCATTT
Organism: Myrmecobius fasciatus; assembly: GCA_023553655.1. NCBI lineage: Eukaryota > Metazoa > Chordata > Mammalia > Dasyuromorphia > Myrmecobiidae > Myrmecobius > Myrmecobius fasciatus. Next base: position 103,147 of record JAJPUD010007082.1, read on the forward strand.
GTTTACTAAATAAAATATTCACTCCTGATCCTATCAGTCTAGATTCTCCATAATTTAGCTCCCAACTATCTTTCCAGGTAAATGTCACATTATTCCCCTTCTATATCCCATTGCTAATCTATGTTCTTCCTCAACAGTCTTTCTACTTTTTATTTCTATAATGACAATAAGTTAACATTTATACAATTAAAATTTTCAGAACCTTTATATATTATATATATATGCATGTATATATATAATCTCAGATGATAATTTCAACATCTCTCTGATGTTAGTGCTATTATTACTTCCATTTTATAAGAAAACAGAGGATGAAAAAAGACTTATCTAGGCTTGAAAAATTGCTCTTTGAAGCAGGATTTGAATGCAGATCATCTAGGTGCCTTTGCCTACATTCTTACTCCATCATCTCTAAAAAAAATTTCTTTCTTTAAGACCCATTTCAGAATTCAAAAGAGAGAGCTATTTTTTAATTTGGCTTCCCCAGATAAAAGTAACTTTTATCCTCAATTTTCTAAAAACTTTGCTTGGACAGTTCATTTGTACTATCCCATTTGTCCATCAACATAATTAATTTTATGCTTATTTCTTTTCCCCAGTTTAATTGGGAGCACTTTATTAGCATGATCTATGTCATGCCTATGTATATGTATATATATATGACATATGTATGTACATATATATATATACTAATAGTATTTTATTTTCCAAATGCATGCATGTATATATAGTTTTCAACTGTAATACTTGTAAAACTTTGTTTTCCAAATTTTTTCTCCCTTCATTCCTTCTCTTCCCAGCTCCCCAAGACATCAAGCAATCTCATATAAGTTAAACAATTGTAATAACATTTCAACGTATTTCCATATTGGTCATGTTGCATAAGAAAAATCAAACCAACAGAGAAAACAAACATGAAAAAAAAACAAACAAACAAGAAAGGTGAAAATATTATACTTTTTATACATATTCTCTCTACATTGTTCTCTCTCTGGATACAGTTGACATTTTCCATTCCAAGTCCATTAGAATTTTTGAGAAAATCTAAATCCATCATAGTTGATCATCACATAGTATTGCTGTTTATAATATTCTCCTAGTTCTGTTCACTTCACTCAACATCAGTTCATGTAAGTATTTTCAGGCTTTTCTGAAATAAGCTTGCTCCTCATTTCTTATACATTCATCATTCATATGCCATAACTTATTCAGCCATGCCCCAATTGATGGGCATCCACTCAATTTCCAATTCCTTGTCACTACAAAAAGATCTGCTACAAAACATTTTTGCATATATGGAGCCTTTTCCATTTTTTATGAACTCTTTGGGATACAGACCCAGTAGTTATACTGCTGGATTAAAGGTATGCACAGTTTTATATCTCTTAGAATCCTTAGAATTTTTTCATCTTTAGAGGGCAGGACTTTACTTACAGTAGGAGGAACTGAACAAATGTTTCTTGAATTGACCGTGTTCACCATGAGATATACTGAAAAGAGGTCTGGACTTGGAATCAGCAGGCTTGTAGAATTTTCAGTTAAATAAGGAGTGATCCAGGTGGAATACAAATCTAGCTTATCTGATTTCTATTTTAGGGGACCTTCCATTAAGTTATGCTTTTGAATTCATCTCTATTTTCTTTCATTTTAGTGTAGTTTGATTAAAGTTTGGGATTCAAGATAAAGTATGAGGAAGGACAAAATATCACAAAATAGAACACCTAAAAACATAAGAAGCAAAGAGTAAACAGAACAATTTTCCTTTATGAAAATGAAATGATTACAATCCAGAGGGTCAGGCATGGAGTACTGGAAACAAAACGAGTCTGGCTGGGGTCTCTGGTTGACATAACAAGACTGAAAACTAATGATTCTCAGTGAATTGTTGTATGGATCTTATCTGGGCCAAGTAAGACAAGGCATCAGAGAAACCTGAACCTAAAATGTACAAGATTTGGAGACTGATCATAATTATGGTAGGGATAATGCCTGGGGAATTGGTGGCTACTGGACATTCACTCATAAAGGGGATTTTTTGACTATTACCATAGTTAAAATTTTAGTTGGTGATTTAAAGGACTCACATATATCAAATATATAATATATATACACATATATATTTAAATCTAGCTATATTTGTTTCTATATATTCATACTAGTAATATTGGAACGTGTCCTATACAGGGATCATATGACAAATTGATTTAGAGAGAGACAAAACTTAGTCTAATTCTATAATTTTATAAATAAAAAAATGGAAGCCAGAGAAAGAAATGGCTTTTTCAGCATAAAGGTCACAAATGGCAGTCAGAATATGAACCCACATCTCCTGAATCCAAACCTTGTGAACTTTTCATTAGATTATGTTGTGATATCCATTCTTTTCTGATGCTTCCATCTATTATTTCTAAATTATTCTTGGTAAATTATCTCACTGGATCCTCGTAATACTACTCTGAAGTCAACACGATATGCAATATTTTCTCCATAATGAAGATGAAAGTAGTGGAACTCAGAAAATTTTAGTGACTTAAATACATAATTGTTTAGAAAGACCTTGTGATGTTGGAATCAGGGTATCTGCTTTCTATTCTTGGCTCTGTTACACCCTTTGAGTTTCCCTTTCTTTTCTCAACTGACATCTATTAAATACCTGCTAGGAGCCAAATATTGTGCTACTCATTGGAAAGATAAAGACAAAAAAAGTAACCAAAAAATAAATGCATTCACTTATCTAACAATTCTTCTAGCTCTAATAGATGTTCCTAGGATTTACCCAAGGTTAAACCATGTCGGTGTAAGTGATAGGAATATAATCTAGGCCTCCTGATTCCCAACTCTATTCTCTTATATTGTTCCCTAAAGCTTTCCGAAAGCATTACATGGGAATGAATCATTATTCCATGAGATCCTCTTCTACTCTATGTGAAATTTTGGGAAGGATGTGTGTGTGTGTGTGTGTGTGTGTGTGTGTGTGTGTGTGTGTAGCCATTGATAGCTATATTTTCTGGTGGGATGGAAATGATGTGAATGTAAAATATGCCATTGAATCTTAGTCTGTTGTTGTAGTCCTTAACAAAATGTGACTTGTTCTTTTATCTTCTTGAAGATAGCAATCTGTGGCCCTCACCTTTTCAAGATAAGTGCTAGGTATCATCCTTAAAACAAAATCTCATAAGGGTAGAGACCATGACTCCCCTTCAAATCAGGACCTCCTTAAAGGAACAGATGGTAGCTTCTTCTCAGTTCAGAACTTCCCAGAAGAAAATGACATCCCTAATCCTTCTCTTTATCACATCAACTCTCATCAATAAGATGATTATGATTGGGAAGATTCTTTATTTGTTGTTTTAAGGCTAAAAAGTAGAGAGGCCTCAGAGTGTGATAAGAAAAACATTAAGCCAATAGAGAGGATGATAATTTTCTATTCTCTCTCTCTCTCTCTCTCTCTCTCTCTCTCTCTCTCTCTCTCTCTTTCTCTGTCTCTGTCTCTGTCTCTCTCTGTCTCTCTGTCTCTCATATCTTCTGTTAGTGGGTTGGATTAGCTTATATTTCCAGGATCTATTACAGAATTAGAGTTCTGCATTTCCAAAACAGGATTGAAGATTATCAGTGCAACCCTCCATTGATAATCTTCATTGAGTTTCCTAATTGATTTGACAACAGGAGAACCTTTTGGTAAAGAAAACATTGGAGGAGCAGCTTTCTATTGAGTATCACTTTGCTGATGGTTTATCAGGACATCTTGATGACTAGTTGAGACTCAAGAAAATTCAGCTAGAGTAGTTGTCCCTCTTTGTAATTTATAAGCACAAATTAAATTTGTCGCCTCTACCTCTGTCTCTGTATTTGCCTTTCCAGCTAAATGATTCTGCTTGTCTATCTTTATCTTTCTGTCTTTGTTTTCTGTCTGTATATGTATTTATGTTGAATCTTTATCTCTGTCTCTGTTTCTGTCTCTTACAACTCTTAATTATTAACTCCTTCTCTTACTTTGTAGCATCATCATGAAGTTCCCTCTAGGTTAAGCTCAATGTAAGACCTTTGACCATTGGTACCTTTGTATAGTCCTGAAGCTGATTTTCCACAAAGTGTCTAATTTTACCCAGTTGTGTCTCTTGGCTTCTAATGCAAATGTTACTGCCAAGTATTGGGGTTCTCAGGGCACTGCTACTGATGCAAATTAGAATTACAGATCTTTTATCCTTTTTTGAAATTCATAAAATCATCACTTGATCAATGAGAGGAAGGGAAGCTCCTGTAACAGAAATTTCTTCAAACATCACTGTACTGACTTGCTTCTAGAAAATGCAAACAGATAGGCAGTTATCAATATAAACTTCTCAGTATATATATATATATATATATATATATATATATATATATATATATACCTATGCATGTATACATATACATGTGTGCATATCATCTATATATGTATGTATATATGTATGCATATCCTTAGAGATTATGATGGATTCTCATCAATCAAAAGCAAAATATTTCCAGTATTGAGTCATCTACTTTTAACCAATGGTCAAAATTCTTCATTTCTCCCAAATTGATTACACAATTGTTTATACCTGGTTTATGATTTTTATTGATTCAGTTAAGAAATCTGGGTTTTCTGGGCTCACATTAATTGACATTAGTGTAGAAAATGCCATGCTGACACTAATGTTGTCTTATGGGAATATTATTTTGTAATATAAACAGTTCCTGGTGAAGAGATTTCTTCCCAATGAAGGTATGCACTTTTTTCTATTGTAGTGCTTGAACCCATAACACTAAAATATAGTTTTATAATATTGCTTGGAGATATTGAGAGAATAAGTGATTTACTCAGTCTCATAAAGCTGGTTTATGTAAGGTTCAGTACTTAAACAGATTTCCCTAACTCCAAGATCAGCTCCTGATCAAATATGCAACTGTGCCATTTTCATATTGTTTTCATCTTAATATAAACTAATGCTGTACTAAATTTTGACTATAGGATTACACTGATGATTTAATTTGTGCTTGCAGCTGATAAATTCCACAAATCTTGCCCAGGAACTCAATTAAGATTGCAAATACTACCTCCTTCAGAAACCATTCCTTGACCACTAAGCTTCTACAATCAACTATTTCTTTGAGATCATATTGTATTAGGTATAGCACACCACAGTTAAACTGTTTATCTGTCTCTAATTTCCTTCTTATCATAAGTAGAGGCCATTTCCAGTGTCTGGATCTCAGCTTTTTCTTTGGTTAAGTAAGGGTTAAATTATTTCTACTACCCTTTAAATTCTCAAATTCAATAGTTTCTATAAATAACATTATCAGTTAATGTTTTTATTATACACTAAGATCTAGTGAAATGATGAACAAACAGCAACGAAAACTTGATTTCAGGCTCTGCTTTAAAAAAAAATCTTCACAATGTAAAAAAAAATCTGGAAGTCTTCATTTTTTCTTGACAAAGAGAAAATCCTGTCCTCTATGGACAAGAAAGGGCAGAACAAAAATGGGTAATATAGAATAGAGAGCCAAGATAAGAAAGGAGATAATAAGGGAAAACATTTAGCTGTCCTTGATGAATTTAAGCCATCTGCCCTAGATGAACTACATCTTTGGAATGAGATTGCTGAATCACCAACATTACTGTTTGAAAAATCTTGGAGAATAAGAGTGATATACAGGACCAGAGAAGTGCAAATGTTTCCATTTCCATAAGCGGGAAGAGAAGAGAGGTTGAAAACTCCGTGCCACAGTGCTTAGTACAATTATAGATTTGAATAGTAAAGTGATAGCTAATGAACAGCTAAATTAGGATGCAAAGAACTTGTAGGGCGTTAACAAGAACTAATCATGATAAACTGCCTAAGTTTCTTTTTTTAAAACAGGGTTATGGAATGGGTAGTTTAGAGAACTGCTGTAGATTTTAGTAAGATTTTAACAAAACACTTGAAAAGTTTTACATGTTCTCCTAGAAAAGATAGATAAATGTGGGTTAAACAAGAATACATTTAATGATAGTTCAGAACTGTTCTGGTAGCTCAATGAAAGAATTGTTCATCATTATTGTTTCTTTGTTATCTTGGTAGGAAGTTTTCAGAAAAATTTCTCAGGGACATACACTTGGGTTTGAGTCGTTTAACAATGTTATCAATGAATTGGATAAAGACATAGATGGCATACTCATCACATTTTTAGTAATATAAAGTTGGAAGCTATGGCTAAAATGCAGAAATACAGAGGCAAGATCTAAAAAGATTTTGACAGGCTAGAATTTGGGGATAAGGCTAATGAGAAGAAATTTAATAGGGATAAGTGTAACATCTTTTATCTTGGATTAAAAATATCAACTTCATGAGTACAAGATGGGGAGACATGGTTCAACATCAATTTGTCTGAAAATAGACAACTTTTTTTTTTCCTTTAAAAGACTGAGTGCTCAATATGAGCCAACAGAATGATGGAACAGCTAAGAAAATTCGTGCAATTTTTTCAGTGAACTCTTGGCAGAGAGGTGGTAGGTTTAACTTTTCAGATATGTCCAATGTGCAGAAACCTGCTTTGTTTTACTATGCTTAATTATTGCAAAGGAAGATTCTTCTGAGGATGGGAAAGTCATTTGAGAGTGATAATTACTTTTAAAAGAACACATATATGTGTGTTCATGCATGTGTATTTCTGTATATATGTGTATGTATGTGTGTGTACATATAATAGTATACCTGGGGAAGCTAGATGACACAATGGATGGAGTGCTGGGCTTGTACTCAGAAAGACTCACATTCCTGAGTGAAAATCTGGCCTCAGACATTTACTAATTGTATCACTCTCAGCAAGTTACTTTATCCTATTTGTCTCAGTTTCTTCATTTGTAATGTTCTCTGGAAGAAAAAAAAGCAAAGCAATCCAGTATCTTTGCCAAGAATACCCCAGTTAGGGTCACAAAGAATTGGGAAATGAATGAAACACCTGAACAAAAATTCTGTACATTGTGCTCTGACCTGGTGAATTTATATTTTGTTTATTGTGATCAGCATTCTAGTGCTATAGAATATTAAAGATCCTTGAATTCATGTTATATGAAACTTGATTCAAGGAACTGGAAAAGTTTAGTTTCAAGAAGAGAAAAAAGAAAATACTTAGAAGACTAAGAAAAGTGTTTATCTTGATACTCATCATCAAGAATTTGGAAGACTTTTAGGTTTAAAAGGAACTAGATCTGTTTTGTGTGGTTCCAGAGGTGGGAAAACGAAAAGGAGTAGTTAGGAGTTGCAAAGGATCAAATTCAGGCTTTATGAAATGATGAGGAGTAAATGGAAAGCTATTAAAATGTAGTCTTAGGTACTTTGGAAGGTAGGACCTTCCCCTTTATTGTAGATCTTTTAGGAAAGGTTTGATGACTGCTTGTTGGCTATGTTGCAGTGGGAATTCTTTTGAATAAGTTGAAAAGATTATTGTTGAGAACTCTTCCTATACAAAATGTTACGTTTTAAATCTAGAGGTGTTGCTGCTGGTTCTCAGATAATAACCTTTCTTAAAGATTTGGAGGTAGTACAATAAATCCTTCCATGACTCAGACTGCCAGCTGACCTACTGTAGCTTGGCAGATCAGTTTGCTGTAAAAGCACCTCAGTTACTGAATGTCCAGAACAAGAAAAGGGTTGCTTGGAGAAAAAAAAATTCTGAGTTCTCTAATTATAACTGGCTTTTCCATGATACTTTATAATCTACAAAGTACTCTTGCAACAACCATGCAAGCATTCCTGTGGCAAAGATATAACCAAAAATTATTTTCTTCCTAGAAGTGACTTATTTAGTCATATAATTTGTAAGTGAGCCATTTTGGCTATAAGAATATTCATTTTACTTCTACACCACATTCCCTCTGTGGACATCAGAAACTAGGATCTTTCCCTTGGAGCTGAAAAAAAGGTTGGAAAGGTAGTAAAAGGAGAATCTAGTAGACAAGAGATTTTCAATCTTTTTTGTATTATCAGCCCCTTTGGCAATTTAGTGAATCCCATTGACCTCTTCTATGAACATATTGTATGTAAATGCAGGAAATAAAATGAAAAAATTAAAAAAAAACAGAAGTAAGCCAATTGCATTGAAATACAGCTATCTAAATATTTTCCCTTCCAAGTCCACAGACAGGTTGAAATCTATCTATAGACTCCTTGTGACATGGTCCAGGGACTCCCGATTAAAAACTCCTCTACTAGGGAATTTGAGTCATACAAATAATGGATTTACTATAGAAAATAGTCTTAAGAGATAATGTCATCTAACTCCTCTTGTTTTACATATAAAAATCTAGGGTTCAGAAAAGGAGTATGATTTGGGCTTTAGAGATGGAGCCAGGAGCAGATAGTAAGCCAATTGAAAAACCAGAATTTGAAACCAATGCAGTTATCTACATAATAAATACAATAAGCATTTAATATATTCACAAATGTATTAATGAATGAAACCAAAGGTCAGATGAGGGAAAAAAGGTCCATAGTCAGTGGAGAAATTAAAAACATTAAAATCCATAAAAGTTTAACTTCCTATGATAATGTTTATAATGAAATTTGTCTTAATCACTAGGTTGTAGATGCTGGCATATTTTTGGAGCTTTGACAAATGGTACTAACAGATCATCCTAGAAGTTCTAAAGCAATGTCAGCTGTGAACAGCTCCCACTAACTGTACTGGGAAGTAGCTATGTCTATACATTTTGTACTCTATTCCTCTCTTTATAAGATTGTCCTGGATTGTAGTCCTCAATTTGTTGGACATAATGCCAACAAGACAGTACCAATTTAATAACATAAATAACACTGTATGACAAAAGAACATAGGGTTTAAAACAAAAGAGAAACTTAGGAGACACCTCTTCCTCATTTTACAGATGTTCAGGGAAGTTAAATGATTGTCTACTGTCACACAAATAAATAAGGATCCTTGGGTACTTAAACCTTGGACTTTTCAAATAAAAATCCAGGACATATTTGGGTGGACTATATTTTTTTACAATAAGGATACAACCCTACCTTATTCTACAAATGAATACACTGAAACACAAAGAGAGCAAATTAATTTTCCAAGTTCATAGAGCTAGAAAATCCCAAAGGTGGGATTTAAGCCCAGGTCCTCCAAATCCTTATCTTTCACCACTAACCAAATCATACAATTTTATTCTGTTCTAGCCCTAATTTCTCTCTACTGTTTCATAACAAAATTAGGGAAAAAGTCTAAAGAAAAAAGATTCACAACGTTTTAAAAAGTAGCTATTTGCTATATCCCTCAATAGTGTTGCTCTGCATCTTTGGGAAGAAAGTATCCTTCTTCTATGCCTCCATTGCTTGACAAATCAATATGATGAATCTCTGATATTCCCAAGGAAGTGGGGTAGGGCCAACTAATTAATGAATCTGCCAAACTCTGCAAAGGACTCTTCTAACTACTTAGTGGTGTGCAGTTCCACAATGAAGGAAGAGCCAGCTAAGCCCAATATAATTTGAAATTAAAGAAAAATGGGATGTATTAAAAATGCATTGGAGTGTTAATGAAAGATGTCAGCTTGACAGCATTTAACTCCACAAATTATTCCCAGGACAGGAGTTGCAGTGATTTGGAGGCTGCAGGTTTCTCTATGACCCAGAATTCCTATGACCCAGAAAATATTAAGAATTGAAGACTATTGGGAGAAATAGAGTCAGAGAATGTTAGAAATACAATGGATCTTACTATATAGGACATATTAGTGTTGGAATACAAAGATTTTCCTATTTCTCTATCACTTACAATCCCTGTGACTTTGGACAAGTCACTATATTTCACTTACATGTCAATTAAACAATCTGCAAAATGTTTTAGAGGAGTTCATTCATAATATCCTGTTCTATTCCAAGTCCCATAGTAACCCTGCATTAGAATATGAGGTGACAGTAGAACATAGATTGTGGAAGCTGGAGGTATCTTAGAACGTAAAATTAGAATGTTTACCTTAGAACATAAGAAGGTGACCTTAAAGACTATATCATCCAGCTTTCTCATTTCATATATGGAAAAAGCGAGGTTGAAATCATTCTAGAAGAAATTTTAAGACTCTTACCAGGAGGTGACTTCTCCTGCCCAAGACCACAAGATATACCCACTACATGATTCAGAATGGAAAATGGAAAAATTACTTAGATTCTTCTGAGAAAGTGTTTAGTTTCTATCACAAACCTTTTCTTTCCCTTCAGCTTTGAAGAGGAGAGAAGATATTGTTTTCCATTCATGTAAGGAATCTACCACACAATCATTCTCAATATATCTCTTCTCCACCAGAGGTCAGAAAGGGTTTGCCCAGTAGATGTCATGTATCTTAACTTGGAGTCTACCAAAAAGGGCATTTGGCATCAGGTACAAAAAATAATTTCTTTATAGGTTGGGGAAATTGATTGAATTTTTAAAAATAGAATTTAATAATTTAGATAAGATAAATGTAAAGTCCTTTTGTTTTAAAAAAATCAACTGTATAAGTTCAGTGCAGAGAAAATGCTACAAACAAGTTGTTCAGGGAGAAATGATCTAAAGGTTTTAATGGGCTACAAATTCAGTATGAGTCATCAATGTTAAAAGTAAATGCAATCTTGGCATAGATTGATAGAAACATAGTGTCTATTACAGTGATAGTCTTCCTGTCCTCTGCCCTGGCTATGTCTGTTCAGTTCCATCACCCCATTTTAGGAAGGCAGGGTAATACAGCAGAAAGAGTATTCCCCACAGAATCAGAAGTTCTGGTTTAAATCATGCTCTTATGTTTGCTATCCCATGCAACTGGACTAGTCACTAAACCCCTTTGGATTCAGTTTTCTTCTTCTTTTAAAAGGGAGGATTGGAATAAATGATCTCTATGGTCCCTCGCAGATTTAGACTTATAATCTTAAACTGGAGTGTGTCGGAAGGAAATGAGAATAAGTGGGTTAGGGATTAAATATGATTTCACAGTGGAATCACTTGAAATTTAAGATGTTCAGACTGGAGAAGACTTAGGAGAGGAGAAGAAAGAGAGACATGGTTACTGTCCTAAAATATCTGAAGGGATTTTACCAGGTAGATGGGGGGAAAAAACCAAACTTTTCTCATGTGATTCTAGAGGCCAGAATTAGGACCAAGGTATAAAAGTTAAGTTGTTCAGTCAGTCATTTTGAAAAAAAAATGGAAACAAAAGTCGTGTTCAACTCTTCTTTATCTAATTTGGGTTTTTTTGGCAGAGATAACTGGAATGGTTTGCCATTGCCTTCTCCAGCTCGTTTTATAGATGAGGAAACTGAGGAAAATAGGGTCACACAGCTAGTAAAGTCTGAGGTCAAATTTCCTTTCTCTAAGCCTGGTACACTATCCACTGTACCACTTGGCTTCCCTCATAGAGGTATATAGAGATATATTTGTTCAATATAGGTAATTTTCTTAGGGTTATGGAAAATTCAAGAGAGTTCTCAAGATTTTTAAATCAAGGTTGGCTGTTCAGTTCTGAAGAAGAGTATAGACATCATTTCTGTTTTGGTTAAAATTTTGGCTAAATAAATACTGATTTAGAGTAGGTAGTGAAGAAACCAAATTATCACTCTTTGCAGATGACATGATGGTATACTTAGAGAACCCTAGAGACTCAACTAAAAAACTACTAGAAACAATTCACAACTTTAGCAAAGTGGCAGGATACAAAATAAATCCACATAAATCATCAGCATTTTTATATATTACCAATAAAGTTCAGCAGCAAGAGATACAAAAAGAAATCCCATTCAAAATAACTGTTGATAGTATTAAATATTTGGGAATTTATCTGCCAAGGGATAGTCAGGAACTATATGAACTAAATTACAAAACACTTTCCACACAAATTAATCAGACCTAGTCAATTGGAAAAACTTAAAATGCTCATGGGTAGGACGAGCGAATATAATAAAAATGACAATACTACCCAAACTAATTTACTTATTTAGTGCCATACCAATCAAACTCCCAAGAAATTATCTTACAGATCTAGAAAAAA
>JAJPUD010007083.1:909-13416 GCA_023553655.1 Myrmecobius fasciatus
CTTTCTTTCTTTCTTTCTTTCTTTCTTTCTTTCTTTCTTTCTTTCTTCACAGGTCAGTTGACCTGTGAGCAGTTAACTAGCAGTTTTGGGACCAAGGAGCAATTAAATCAGGCTGCCAGGAGTCTGTTGGTCCATAGCATATAGTAATATATTGCTGATTAGTCCAAGGCAATTATAAGAAATTAGTTTATTTCTAATTCATAATTAGATGAAATAAAAGTGGAAATTGAGAAATTAGTTATATCCAAAGATGGAAAAGCTGAGGAACCTGAAAGTTCTGAAAAACTACAATGAAAACAAAGTACAAAATAGCTTCCTAGAATGGATGGCAAATATAATGGTATTGTATGACTTTGAAAAGGAGATGGGTATCTTTGGACTGGAATTTTCTAAAAACCCTTTTGAATTTGATGTCATGAATCTAATAATTCAAATATAATAAAGCCAATTAATTTTTAAAATCCATGAATAATTTCTTCATTCATCACACATATAACAGTATACGCTGTGACTAGTGTTATAGTAAGGGTCATAGGAAGAAAAGGTGTTACCTAGGAATTCTCCTAAAGACAGAATCAAATGCCAACATAGCATAATGGCTTAAGAAAACTACTGATCTATATGAAAAGATATTGGGAGATTATGTCAATATCTAAATGGTTTGTAAAATTAAAGTATGGAATATTTGATTAAAAGCAATGAAAAATTATAATAAAGAATTCAGAAAATAAAACTATATCAATAATTATCCCTTACTTTCCCCCATATTATAGAATCTTGAAAAGTAAAGATATCAGAGATTAGAAATAGCCCCTGAAGAAGAAGAATATGGAAAACGTCTTACTATCTATGTGGTCAAAAGTAATCTAACATAACAAAAACAAGAGCTGTACAAAATGTGAAACAGAAAGTTTGTATGCCATTAATATAATTAATAACAGAACAGTTATAACAAGATAGATAATAATCTCTAGTTTCTCTGTGAAACTGGTCATGAATCTGGATAAGATACATAATCATTGATTCAAATGCTTCATACTAACAAAGTACTTGACCAGCTTATTCTCTGATGCTAACCTGATCACTAAGTTACAGCTCTCTTATAAGCTCCAAAGAATCAAAGGTATGGGTCATTGAAAGAGCAATGGAGATGTGCCTTTTGAGCATAAGTAAGCTATAACATCTTTTACAGGAGAAGTGATATAAAAATGGTGTCAGAGAATCTTATAATTAGAAAATGAAGTGGGATGATCATGTGATGAAAGCAAGAGATGATCTTTCTTTCAACTGATGGATATCTCACATCATCCATTAGACTCTATAAAATGTCAAAAGAAATAAAGGAAAGACCTCAGAATGTTTGCAACCCTGAAGAAGAATTTGTGGGAGGACATGGAGAGAGGTAAAAAGAATGAGAAGGTATAGATAAGTTGTCAACTGCACACCTTTGGAAGGAGTACCTCTATCAATAAAATCACACAGATCCCTTGCGAAGTCAGAGTCATTGACTTTAGAAAAACCACTTTATTCCTCTTGGCTCTGGTCTTGACTTTCAGAATTATGCCTTATCTATTGCTGACTCACCCTGGAATAATAACCTACCACTTTTATGGAAGGACTCAAGCCTACCTACCTTTATTCTCTTCCATGCCACATTCTTGACTTTCTAGTCTTTCAAATCATGTGCCAGTTCCCACCCTCAGTCTTCTCCCACTTCACTCCCAACTTCAACTTCTTTTGCTGTCTTCTCTCCTTAGAACAGAAGCTCCTCAAAAGTAGGAATTGCCTTTCTTTTTGCTTATATTTTTATTTCCAGTGTTTAGCACAGTGCCTGACACATAGTGATCATTTAATAAATGCTTGTTTCCTTCATTCCTGAGTCTTGGTATCTTTTTATGTTAAAATGGATATTTAGATTGCTTATATCACATGACTAAAGTAAGGGTCAAATAAAATAATTTATGTAAAGTGTCTTGTAAAGTGTGAAATCATATAAGTGAGTTTTGATTATAACCCTACTTGTGTTTTTCCTTATTCTCTAAAATATCCATTTTATCTAAATATCTAAATGGAAATATCTAGCATACAAACCGCTAAACACTGTCCAAGGATTCTAGCATTTTACTCTGCTCATTAATATTCATTTACTTAGCCTTAGAACTTCTGAATCTTTTTATCTAGCCTGATGATGAACATTCATATGTTTTGCTGGTTCAACTTCTTGAGTGTAAACTTCTTGAGAGTAGCATACATCTTTTTTTTCTAGTTATGTTTCCAGTGCTTAGCACATTCTTTGGACCATAATAAGCACTTAACAAATCATTCATTTGGAGATTTAAGACAGTGATTTACAAGTGTGGTTAGGGACAGAGGTATAGATTTATAATATTTAGGGTTAGAAGGAACATTAGAGATTATCTTGTCCAAACCTGTCATAGATAAAGAAACTGGATCACCCAAAGAGGTAACTTATCAAAAATTACATTGGTAGAGATAGAACACAAATACAGACTTCAAAGTCATTTCCATAGAGACAAGAGTTTAATATAAGAATGAATAAAATCTATATAGAGAAAAGTGTCGAAGGGGTGAACAGAGGACCAAGGGCTGAGCTTTGAGAAAAATAGACATTTATAGAGAAGGAACCATTGAGAAGAAATGTTCAGAGATATAGGAGAAACATGATAGTTCAGTATTACTACCAGAAATACATTACTAGTTCAAGGATAAACAAGCATGCCCCTCAGAGGAGCTAGAGCAGCTAAATGGAGCAGTGGAGAGAACACTGGGCTTGGAATCAGGAGGAAATCTTCATGAGGTCAAATCAGGCTTCAAACCTGTGTGACCAAGGGCTTAGCCCTCCCTCTTAATCCTAAATATAAAATTTAACTCAGTAAAATGAGCTTGTGAAAAAATGGCAAACCACTCCAGTATCTTAGTCAAGAAAATCCCAAATGGATTCATGAAGAGTCAGATAAAACTAAAAAATGACTGAACAACAACACTGGATAAGCTGCCATAGTCCTTATTTTATTTTATTTTATTTTTTTATTTCCTAAGTGAGGCAATTGGAGTTAAGTAACTTACCCAATGTTACACAACTAGGAACTCAGGTCCTCCTGACTCAAGGGCTAGTGCTTTCTCCACTGTGCCATTTAGCTGCTCCCATAGTTATCTTTAAAATCATAGTGAACTCCTTTTTTTTTTATTTTTCAAATACATTTCAATGGATTAGAAATATGTGTTCTATCCTAAGGTAATTTTAAAATGGTTGTGAAATACATCCCATATGATTTCTTTGGGTAGCACATTTATTTCCTAATTATGGTTTTTTTTTTTTTTTTTTTTTCTGAAGTTAATAGGAGAATTAAACTGTGTCCCTTGAGCTAGAAGTTGAACATTTTCATGGGAGTCAGGTCAGAATTCAAAATGTGATGAGTGACCACACAATAAATGTTACCTAACTTTGATTTTTGTCACTGTACAAATTTCCTTCACTAATGCAGATTGTTGTTTCATGTCTGATTCTTTGTGACCCTGTGAACCAAAGCATGCTATTATATCTCTTAGTACTTACATACTGTCCATGGGGTTTTTCTTGGCAAAGATACTAGAGTGGTTTGCAATTTCCTTCTCCAGTAGATCACTTTTTATCAGAATTCCCCATTATGGCCTATCCAACTTCAATAACCTGTATGGTGTAGCTCATATGCCACATGTTATAGCCCTCTGCCATGACAAAGCAGTGATCCTAGGGGGGATGGGTATTCCTACCCATCTATATTTTAATCTCAGGGAATTGCCTGAGTTTCTGAGTTGTAAAATGATTTTCTCAGAGAATTTAAATTAGCATAGTGCCTAAGGTCACATTGCTAATAAATAAATTCTGGTGAAAGAATTCAAACTTGGGTGTCCTTCCCTCTAAGTCCATTTCTATTATGCAACACTGTCTCAATTATCTTAGGACTGAATATTGCAGATGAAAGAAGTCTTCTTCCTTTCCTTTGGAATGTAGATTAATGTGAAGCTATGTCAAACAAGTCATCTAGCAATGATTGTTTAAAGGAAGCCAGAAAAAAAGCAAGCAAGAAGTCCAAAATATTTCATAGATTTTAATTTAATAAACCTTTTGGACACATCTAAATGCTTTCTTAAAAGTAGAATTTTTGAGAGGAAAAACAATCGTGGAGATGCATTGCCAGTGCTTCAGAAGATGGCTATCACAGAATTAATGATGCCTTATAGGAGTAGCTTTTTATTATTTTTTTAAATAGCATTTTCCATTTGTTTGGGGTTCTATTGATCATGTTGCATGTAGCCCTTGCCAATTAGTTCAGTCTCTAAGTCACTTGCTGAGCTTCTACGTGAGAGATTGGGCTCAAGAGTCCCTGGCAGCTGGAAAAAAATGCCACTGAATCCGAGTGTAGCAATGACCCTTGGAGGAGGACAGATGGAGATAGCATAACTAGTAAGAGGGGAGGATCCTGGCAAAGGAATGAAATTCATTTGGATGGGACCCCCTGGAGGTTGGATATAGTTAAACAGCTTGCCAGTGGGAGGCTTATTATACAGCCGGAATTAGTTTTCTTCTGTGGGAAGAGTTCTTTATAGTATGAAAAATTCTTTCCTTCTCCTTGGCAATCATTGCTTTGGGCCTCATCTCTTTCCATCTCCCTTCCCTCCTATTCCTTTGTGCTCTCAATTCTTCCCATTAACACTTCTAGTTTGTGATTAGACTGTTGCTCACTGATATGGGGCAGGTGGGTGAGGGAGCAAAATGAAAAGCTCTATAAAAAAAAAAGAGCTGAGGTTCTCAGTGCTTCTGGTAATCTCCTCTGACCACTGCCAACATGTTTTCTGACCATTCCTGCCCATGTGCTTGAAAAGAATCTTCAAATTCCTACTCAGAAAGGTCTTTGTTTTGATTTCCTGGAAGATCTGGGGCTGGAGCAAGTTTAATTTAGCCCTACAGGTGTTTCCCTGTCTGTAGGGTCATTCTACAGAGTTCTATAGTCAGGTTCAGTGCTAGACTGTGAAAAGCACTTGGGGTTCAGTCTGGTTCTATATGGGAACAGCAGGCAGGGGCCCTATACCAACATGGAACCATCAAGGAGGAGAAAAGAATGGTAAAATGTTTACCCAGAAATGAAATTTTCTGTACCAGTAAGAAACAGGGCATGGAAAGAGCAATAGATTTGGAGTTATTATTCAGGATTCATGTGATCTGAGGCAAGTCACTTAATCTCCTAACCTCATCTCTAAAATGAAAGCATTTGGATTATGAAGTCTAAAATTCTTATCATTCTATATTCTGGTCTTCTAAACTAGGAGTTGTGTGTGTGTGTCTCTTAGAGATTCCTTTCTCCATTCGGATCCCTTAGAATCATATTTGTATATGCCTAAAATAAAATACATTGCATTATAAAAGAAACTAAAAGTTAGTGCAAAAGAAAAAAAGATGTCTTTCCCCGCCTTATCCATGTTTATATATCCCACTGAAATCTATTCATGAGCCCATTGAAGGTTCTTTTTAAGAAGCAAAATCCTGAGAAGGTTTTCTACCAGCCATTTACACCTTTGTGTGACTTATTTTAGGGAAAGAATGCTGGCCTTGCCTTGTCATCTAAGGAGTCTTTTTTTATCTCTAGGATCAAATATCAAATACCCTGGTATTTAAAGCTTTTTACAACCTGGTTCCTTCCCATGTTCCATTCTTATTCTAGCTGATTGTCCCGGTTGAATGCTAATGTTCAGCCTTATCTACTTGCTTACCTATTTGCTGTTCCTGAAACACCACTGATTTTCTAGCAGCCATTTCAGAGTTTCCTGAAACCTGAAAGACTCTTATTTCCTCATTTCCATGTTTTATAATTGCTCATTTCCTTCAATACTCAGTTCATGTCACCTTGAACAGGGAACCTTTCCTGGTTTTCCTACTTGCTAATACCCTCTTGTCTAGGGTTACCTTGCAAGTACTTTTTCAAAAAATATTTCCCCTCAATTATGTATAAAACCAATTTTTAACATTCATTATTGTGGTGTTTTTGTTTTTAAAGTTTTGAGTTCCAAATTTTAATCCTCCCTCCTTCCCTCTCTTCTTTTCCTCTCTGAAATATGATATAGATTATTCAGGTGCAGTTGTGTCAGACATTTCCATATTTGTAATTTTATGGAAGAAGATGAACAAAAGAAGAAAGGGAAAAGGAAGGAGAGAAAAAAGGAAGGAAGAAGGAAAGAAGAAAGTAAGAAAGAAAGAGAGAGAGAGGGAAGGAGGGAGAAACAAAATAAGAGAGAGAGAGGGAAGGAGGGAAAAAGAAAGGAAGAAAGAAAGAAAAAAGGAAGGAAGGAAGGAAGGAAGAAAAAAGAAAGGAAGAAAAAGAAAGAAAGAAAAGAAAAAAGAGAGAAAGAGAGAGGGAGAGAGGAAGAAAAAAGAAAGGAAGAAAGAAAAACAAAGAGAGAGAAAGAAAGAAAAAAGAAAGAAATAGCATGCTTCAGTCTATTTAGATGGCATTAAACCTGTTTACTCAGAAGTTTAGAAGGTTGGTGCAGAGTAGGCAAAAAAGAAACATTAAGGAAAGTTGATCTTTTTCTGTTATTGAGGATTTTATAGGAATCTTTTAATAAAAAATGAAAACACACAAGTACCTTTTTCATACAGTTCAAGCTCCAAGATGAAGCCATGGGGAGAATTCTTTCCCAAAATCCAGAGTCAGTGCTTGTTTTCTGCTTCTCCCTTTTTCTATCAACACCACAAGCCATTCACAGACTTTCCCTCCCAGCCAATTTGCTAGCTAATGAGAATACACACAAATCACAAACCAGTTGTGGCTGGTCATAGTGTTATATTTAAGGGAAGGCAGCTTTTAAATTATTCTCAAAATCAGAAATTATGAACAATTTAAGGAACAACAAATCTTGGAGTGAGTAAATAAATATCTGTTGTTTGTCAAATGAGGGAGGAAGACATTGTTTTACAATCTTTTCACAGTGAATTTGAGCCAGTAAAGGTGGAAAGGTGGGGGGATTCAAATGGACCCAGTATCATAGTTTCAGTCTCGCATCATCAGATATCTATGGGAGCCTCTTTTTATGAATCTTCATCTGCCAGTCCACACTTTGCTGTTTTGCTGATGCCCAGTCTCAGAAGATAATACAGAAAAAAAAAATTCCTCACTTGTTGCCTCTCTTTTCCAGACTCTTACCAGGTCCTTCTCCTTTCAAGCAAATACAGCTAGACTGCAATTATCGGAAGTTCATGCTACCGTCTTTTCTTCCTGCAGAGGCAAACAAAGGATAGGAAAGAGAACAAGCTTTTATTATATACCTACTATGCACCAGGTACTGTGCTAATTTCTTTAAACCTCCTCTGCACCATCTCTCTCCATTTTTCTCCCTCTGTTTAGAGAAGATGGGGGATGGTGGTCATCTGGGAGCTTTTCCCAGACCTTCTGTTTGAAGAGGGCACCTAGGGAATTTACTTTGTCATTTCTTACCCAGCTGATCTCAGGATTTCGTGAGCTCCAAAAACTCCTCCGTCTGCAAGATGAAACCAACAATGAGACTTAACTTTATATTCTCATCACCATCTTCCTCTAACTGGGGACAGTCTGTGTTAGATATCTGAGAGTTCCTCAGAGTACAGAATCCAAAGAATTCATCTCATCATTTCCTACCTAGCTGCCCTCCAGGATTTCATGATCTACAGAAACTCATCATTTTGCAAGATTTGCAAGATCATTTTGCAACTCTGTATCTCCCCAGATCATTTCCTAGCCCAGCTGCAGAACTTCATATCTCCCACCAATTTTTAGTTTCATTTTATGGGTTGTCTTCTCTCATTAGATTGTGACCTCTTGAGGACAGTAACTCTCTTATACCTTTCTTTGTATTTCCAGACACAATGCCCAGCACATAGTAAGCACTTAATAAATATTTGTTGACTGATTCTTTACTTATATTATCTCATTTGGGGTGGATCTCCTTCAGAACCTGATTACATATCAGTAACATCTCGCCTGTCAGTCCTTTGAGGAGAGGAGATATTTCTTTTGTCCTTGTATCTGACATAAGTAAATGCTGTTTGGTGTCTAAAAATTAAATTCCTATCTGAGCAATTTTACAAATTAAGAAGTTGTATTGTTGGGGCAGCTAGGTGGCAGAGTGGATAGAGCACCAGCTCTGAAGTCAGAAGGACCTGAGTTCAAGTTTGATCTCAGACACTTAATACTTCCTGGCTGTGTGACCCTGGGCAAGTCACTTAACCCCAATTGCCTCAGGGAAAAAAAAAAGAAGTATTGTTAATCCCAAAATTCATTGAGCTCTGCCCTGAAGTTAGAAGGGGAGCACCATGGTAAATGGAAAAAGTAATGGCTTGAATTCAAATCTTTCCTCTTATGCTTATTGCCTGTGGGATATTGTCCAAGTGATTTAACCTTTCTGTCCCTCAGTTTCCTCATTTTTTAAATGAAGGGAAATGAACCAGATGGTCTTTGAGTTCCTTTCAAAGACTAGATCCTATAATAATAATTAATAGGCTTATCATGTTCTAGTAGAAGGACTTCTGGATCTGAATTTAGTGGCTTTTAGTGATAGCTTTAGCACTTACTATGAGCCCATGAAACAGTCTGAGTCTCCATTTCTGCATCTGTAATATGGCATTGGGGTAGCTAACTAGGGCAATGGGTAGGGTGATAGGCCTGGAGTCAGGAGGACCTGAGTTCAAATTTGGCCTCAGATGCTTACTACTTTTGAGACCTTGGGCAAGTCATTTAATACTACCCCAGTTTCTTTGTCTGTAAAATGAGCACAAGAAGGAAATGGCAAATCATTCCAATATCTTTGCCAAGACAACCCCAAATGGAGTTATGTAAAGTCAGAAATGGCTGAAAAGTGACTGGACAACAAGTTGAGCATGATAGTTTGTTAAAAGCACAAAAGTAGAAGCTATCTCAGAGACCAACTAATAAAACCCCATTTTATAGAGAAGGAATTTGAGGATGAGAAAAGTATAATTTTTAAAATGAAGAATGCTTGGAACTTCCCGTGGAGCATGGAAAATTGCAGAAAATACACAGATTCATTTTCTAATACCTTAGAACATGAAGATACTTGCAAATCTGGATGGTTGCATTTGTTGCACTGAAAGCTGAATAAAGGCAATGAAAAGACAAGAGGTGGGATTTAGCCAGGACTAATCCTCTCTTGTTGAGAAGAGTATCTTTCATGACTGTCAGTGTCATGAACTTTGGGTTTTGCTTCTTACTGGCAAGAGAGATCAAGCATGAATAGAGTCCTAGGCATTGGTTCAATGGAGAATCAGCTAGCAGACTGCCAGACTCTTTAACACTGATTCCAGAGGTATTGAATTGACCCATTTGAGAGTGTGGGGGCAGTGTCATCTGATACTATTCTGTTCAGTTCCAGAGATCTGTTTGGATCAGAAGTTCAGGAGATAAGATTACTAACAACTATAGTTGTATAGTTGTTTATATAGTACCCAGAATCTTAATCTTAATTCTAATCTTAAATCTAATTACTGTGATAAAAAATTGCATTTATAATGGCATTGCTATGTGGACTTAAAAAAGTTTAGAGGAAATATTGTTATAATTTTTTTAAAAGTCCAATTAGGAATGAAGGTTTTGGAGAAATGAAATAATTTGACAATTTATAAATTATAAAATACTACATATCTACAACAAATTAACAATAAATAATACCTGTTAAGTCCAATTTAGCCGCTGATAATTCAGAAAACATTTCAGAATATTGAAGTGCCTCTCATTTTAGAGAACTATAGGTACTGAATAATAACAGCTCAGATTTGGATGATGCATTATAATAAAAGCTTTTTAGCTCATTTTCTACCAAACATCCTGTGAATACAATACTATTGTTGCCATTTTACAGATAAGGAAACTGAGTCTTTGAGAGATTAAATAATTTACTCAAAGCCCCAGCTACTGTGACAGAGACAAACTCAAATCTTAGGCCATCTGATGCCAAGTATAGCTTTATTTTTTTTTCCCATTACGCCATGATGTATACTGATTCAGAACATAATCTCTCAAATTACATTTTAAAAACAAATCCCTGGAATTAGCTTGTTTACTTGTCATTTGTCTTTTGAAAAAAGTAGAATGAGGAATGTTCAGAAAGCCTTGTATGGTTCTTTGGAATCTAAGTTAGAAATTTACTTTATAAATGTTTATGAAATTGTATTGTATTGACCGTAAACTTGCATTGAATTAAAATATGTATTTGGGAGATTTCATTAATTTAAGGAAAATTGATGATACAATTTTGGACACTGAAATTCTGGTTTAAATTGGACAGAATAGCCCAAAAAGACCATGTTTAGGAAGTGAAAAAAACCTGAATTCCAGAGTTTATTGCCATTTTTTTTTTTGGACTGATCTAGGTCTTGTTTAGTTTAGAATGATTAGGTGCTTAAGGTTCCTTCTAGTTTTCACCAAAAATGAATGGTCAAACAACATAACATTTTCATGTTCTCTATTGATGTTTGCTTGCATTGTATTTCCTTTATCGGATTATTTTCTCTTATAGATGCAATTTCTCCTGAACAAAAAAAATGATGTGTGGCAATAACTATACGTATATTGGATTTAAGTATTCTAACATAATTATCATGTAGTGGATATCCTGCTATCTAGGGAAGGGGTGGGGAGTAGGGGCGAAAAATTTGTAACAGAAAGCTTTGTAAGGGTTAATGTTTAGGAATTACCCATACATATGTTTTACAAATAAAAAGTATTAATAATAAAAAAATGAATAAAAAAATGAATGGTCAATCTCAGACCTTATATTTTTTGCTAAATACTGGGGGTGGGAAGAAATATTTCCTTTATTGTTATGAAAAGTAGAATAAGGAACCTTAAAAAATTGACAATTCGTTTTCTAGTTATTTCTAGATTATTAACATATTTTGCAGATGAGATTTCAGTCTACATGGTCTTTATTTCTCTTTAATTTTATACCTGTTATCAAACAACATTTTATAATTTATCATTTTCCTTCTCTTCTGTCTTTATACCTGACTCTTGACTTTTCTACCTTGCCCCTGTGAAGACATCCTTTCTACCTTACCACCTTCCCTATTAAACTTTCTTTTATGGGTTGTTTACCTCCATTAGAATATATTTCTTCTGGTCATACCCTTTGATCCAGCAGTGTCACTACATGTCTGTATCCCAAAGAGATTAAAAAAATGGGAAAAGGACACATATATGCAAAAATGTTTGTAGCAATTCTTTTTGCAGTGGCAGGGAAGTGGAAATTGAGTAGATGTCCATCAGTTGGAGAATGACTAAATAAGTTATGGTATATGAAGGTAATGGAATATTATTGTTCTATAAGATGATGAGAAGAATGATTTCAAAAAAGCCTGGAAAGACACATATGAACTGATGTTCAGTGAAGTGAGCAGAACCAGGAAAACATTATACACATTAAAAAAAAATAGTGTGATGATCATCTGTGATGGCCTTAGCTCTTCTCAACAATGAAGTGATTCAAAGCAATTCCAGCAGATTTGGAATGGAAAATCATGTCCACATCCAGAAAGAGAATTATGGAGACTGAATTTACATAGAAACAATATTTTCACTTTCTGTTTGTTCTTTTTTTTTCTTTCTTATGTTTTTCCTCCTTTAGTCTGATTTTTTTTTTGTAAAACATGACAAATATGGAAATATGTTTAAAAGGATTGCACATATTTAACCTATATCCCATTGATTGCTCTCATGGAGAGGAGGAAGATAAGGTAGGAAGTAAGAAAAATTTAGAATACAAAGTTTTACAGAAATGAATGTTGAAAACTATGTTTACATGTATTTGGAAAAAATAAAAGAAAATGTTTTTTGAAGGTAGGAACTTTTTGTTTGTATTTGTATTTGTGCTTTCTCTCTCTGTCTCTGTCTCTCTCTCTCTGTCTCCCCCACCTCTTTGTCTCCTCCTAACTTCTCTGTCTCTATTTAATTCCCTCCGTCACTTCCTAATAATTACAAGGCATTTAATAGTAAAAGAAGAAAAAATAGGACATTTCTAAAATATTAATATAGCAATAACTCAAACAGTATGACAGATATAGAAAAGCATAATATTTCCAAATACTTCAGGGATTATGGTGTTTTCCACATAAAACTAAAAGATTATTTACAAAATAATTTATCATGTCTTTGTAGGTGGATTTTTTCTTAGTTTAGTTTACTACCTCAGGAGTATCAGGAATTTCATATCATCACATCTAATTATCCAGGTTATTATCCATTATACCTTTGAATTGTCCCTAATTCAACTTTCCCTAAATCCTTATATCAAATTAAATGTGAAACCTTACTGGGCACATTCACTCATATAAACAATTCCCTTTTCTCCACTCACATAACAAATATGTAAGTGTAGCTGTCATCAATTCATGCATATATTGTTGCAAGAAAACCCCTTGTGTTTCCTGCCTTCAGTCTCTTTCCTCTTCTATATATATAT
>JAJPUD010007083.1:21020-58088 GCA_023553655.1 Myrmecobius fasciatus
ATCATATCCTTCTTGCAAGATACTGTATCCTTCTTGCACTGATTTCAGTTTATTTTCCCATTTATCCTCCAGCTCTCTTTTGAGGTTCTTTATGCAGTCTTCCAGAATGGCCTTTTGAAACGGGGACCAGTGATAGTCCTTGCTGTTTTTTTCTGGATTTTTGTCTAAAGAAACCTCTGTATCTGAGGTCGTTTCTTTGCCTTGATAAAAGCTGTCTATGGTGAGAGCTCTCTTTTGCTTCTTCATCATTTTTTTTTTTTTTTTTTTAGACAGAGTGGATATCTCTTTAAGGTAGGGGAAAAAAAAAACCTCGGCTGAAGACGCTTTGCCCTGGGGCACTTTGGCGAGTTGACTTAAGGTGCTGGGCCGGTGGGGGCTAGGACTAAGTCCGAATTACTCCTTAAACAAGGTAAGTCTGCCAGAACACCTGCCCCCAATCAGGGCAGAGTGTCCCGAGTGCCTCAGATAAACTCCAGGTGTTTGGAATTTGGAGTTTGGAGTTTGGAATTTCTTCCAGGATGAACTGAGCTGAGTCCCACCCTCACTTCCGGCCTGCATAGGGGTCGTCTTTTTATCTCTGTCCGAGTCCGACTAACCTGATATGAAGTTCTCCAGAGAGCCGTGCCCAAATATTTCTGGGTTCGTTGACTTGAAGATCAGTTCAGAGGCTTATTTTATTGTTGATTTGAGAGAAGATCAGAGGAGAGGCAGAAAGTCACCTTTTCACTCCGCCATCTTGGCCCCGCCCCCCTCACCTGAACTCTGAGTACTCTCTCTTGAAAAGGAACAAATTGACCAAGTCTGCCTCCCTTCAAGTAATACTGCACTTTTTGTATAAGAACACTTGTGAGGAGCAACCCTCTCCCCATTAAATACAAATAAATGTAAAGTTACCAAGTGCAAGATAGTTTGGGAACACATTAGTTCCTGGGGGAGTTAAGCAAGGTTGTGCATGTAAAAGATGGTACTTTATCTGTCTCTTGATGTCAAGCTGTGACTCTTTGAGAAGGAGGTGAGAAGGGAGTACATTCTAAGTATGGGGAACAGTCAGTGCAAAAATATGGACATAGGAGGTGGAGTATCACATATAAGAAACAGAGAACAGTTTAGCTCAATTGCAGAGTGAAAGAGCAGAAGCAATGTTTAGTAAGAATGGAAAAAGAGGTTGGGCAGATTGTAAAGTATTTTAAAAATCCAAACAGGAATGTATATTTGATCTTAGAGACAATAGGGAGCCAGTGGGAACTTATTGATCATGAGAACAGCATTGCCAGATCTCAGTTTAAGGTAAGGTTGTTTTTTTTTTTTTTTTGGCAGCCAGTTGGGATGGATTGGAGTAGGGAGAGGATGTGGAAGAAATACCAAGTAGGAAACTGTTGGAATAACTTAGGAAATATGTGATATGAACCTGAACTAAGTTAATAGTTAAAGAAGAAGAGAGAAGGGGTCAGATTTGGATGTTATAAAAATGGAAATGGCAAGATTTGGCAATTGTTTAGATATATGGGTAAGAGAGAGCATAGAGTTGAAGGTAATGTTAAGGTTACAAACCTGGGATATTTGTAGGATGGTTGTGTCTTCCATGGAAATAGGAAGATTTGGAAGAGAGAGACTTTGGAGGGAAAGATAATGAATTCACTTTAGAGCATGTTGAATTTCAATGCAGTAATTCAAGGCAATTCCAATAAAATTGGGATGGAAGATGCCATCTACATCCTGAGAGAGAACTATGGAGACTGAATCTGGATTTAAGCATATTTCACCATTTTTGTTGTTGTTTATTTGCTTTTTTCCTCAGAGTTTTTTTCCCTTTTGATTTGATTTTCCTTGCACAACATAACAAATATGGAAATATGTTTAAAAGAATTGCACATATTTAACATATCAACTTGCTTACTGTCTTGGGAAGGGGAAAGGTAAGGGAGGGAGGGAGAAAAATTTGGAACACAAAGTTTTACAGACATGAATGTTGAACATGCTATACATGTATTTGGAAAAATAAAATAATATTAAAAATATAATAGACTAGAAAGAAAAAATTTCATATGATTAAAAAAAGAACATGTTGAATTTGAGATATTTCTGGGATACCCATTGGAAATATCTGATAATTAATTGGGATGGAAATGAAGCTCAGGGGAAAATATCATAGTTGGATATACATTTCCTGGAACTGACAGTTAAATCCATAGGAACTGATATTGATTAACAAGAGACAGCATAGAGGGAAAAGAGAAGAAAAAAGGGCCTAGGATAAAATCTTGGGAAACATTGTATAGTTAGAAGGCGTAATATAAATGAGTCAGTAAAGGATGTGGAAAAATGGTCAGATAGCTGGAAATACCAGGAAACTATAGTGTTATAGAAACAGTACTAGGTGCTTAACACGTGTTTGTCAAGTTGAGTTAAATAGAATCCTTTAATGGGAATAAATATCACAAATTATCATCCATACCTTTATTTGTTTGCTTAATCCCTATATGGACAAGATTTCTACATAATTGACCAAGGAATAGATTAATAGGCCTATTTTTCCTTGATAGTCTGGGAAATATGATTAAAACTTTCTTTGGTTTTAGAATGAAGTCCCCTACTTTTCATTTCTTGGAGGGGGATCTGGGAAGGGAAGATTGAATTATATGACCCCTTTGTGAACTAGACCATTCCTTACAAAATCCTGGTCAGGAAATCAAGCTTTATATTCAATATCCTTTTCTCCTTTCATTTTCATCTCCTAATGGGAAAGCTCATCTGTTCTCCTGATTTAGCTGTTTGTCTCTCTGCAGATATCTTATGAATCTAATTCTCTACTCCAAATTACTCTTTCTATGTCTACCAGCCACTTCCTACCTACCTCTCAAACATATCTAATTGGATGTTCCTCTGTCTTCCCCCTCTCAAATTAAACATGGAAAAGACAAGAATAGAATAACCTATTAATCTAAAAAAGAAAAACATGTCAGAACGAGCCAGAGAAGGATATAATGAAGGCAAACATCAGTGTTGGTTTTTAACCAGTTGGCCCAAGTTCATCCTTCATTAAACAGCTGTAACCAGCATTGTTGTTCATAATTTTATTATGTAAATATTATGAAACTTATTTGACTTACAAATTCATAATTAATGAATAATAATATTAGTAATAAACTTCAACTAAACTCAGCTGCTTCATTTGGCAACTCAGTGTTAATAAACCTGATGTTCACATAAGTAGGAAAAAGTTAATAAAAACAATTTGCAAAAGGGCTAATTTTCCATTTGATATGACAGAGATCTTAATTTATTTTCTTCCCTTCTACTCATTTTCTCAGTTTATTGCAACAATTTCTGATTTTGGAGATGTGGGTGTAGAGCTGTGATTGAATTTCCTCTGAAGTTAATCAGTCAGAAGTTGAACTTAGAAGTATAGCAAGCATTTGATATTCTACAAAATTGAAGCCACATAATCACAGAATTTCAAATTTGAAGGGAGGGACATTGGTAACCAACCATTTAGTCTAATCCATGCCAGAAAGTAAACTAATGTTGATATAAACAACATGTAGTCATACAGTCCCAAATTGAACACACACTCTCTCTGTGTCTTTCTGTCTCTGTCTCTGCCTCTGTCCCTCCCTTCCTCCTCTGTCTTCTTTCTTTTTCTTTTGCTTCTTTCTTTCCCTTCCTTCCTTTCTCCCCATATCTTTCCATTTCTCCCCGGTTCTTCTTTTCCCCCTCCTTCCCATTCCCTCCCCCTCCTTCCTTTCTCCCCCTCCCCATTCTTCCTTTCCTTCCCTCCTTCCCTCGCTTCCTCCCTCTTTCTCTTCTTCCTTCTCTCCCTTCTTCTTTCCCTCCCTTCCTCCTATTCTTTCTTTCTTTCTCCCTTTTCCTCCCTATCTTCCTCCCTCCTTTTCTCCTTCCTTCCCTTCCTCCCTCCCTTCCTCCCTTTCTTCCTTCCTCTCTCTCTTCCTTCCTCCCTTCTTCCCTTCTTTTCCTCCTTCCTTCCTTGCTTCCTTCCTTCCTTCTTCCCTCCCTCCCCTCTCTTTATTTCTCTCTCTCTTTATTCTCTCTTTCTATTTTATTTTTAAGTCCTCCTGTACAAAATGACTAATATGGAAATGTTTTCCATGATTGAACATGTATAACCTCTATCAAATTGTTGACCATCTCAGCAAGGAGGGAGGGGAGGAAAGGAGGGATAAATTTGGAACTCAAAACAAAGAAAAAAAGTTCAAAAATTATATGTAATTGGGGAAAAATTACAAAAATAAATAAAGTCTAGATAAACTACATCTATTATTTTAGTAACCCTATCAAAAGAGCCTGGCATAACTCATTTTTTGATGAAAAACTGAATTTGCAATCAAACCTTTCTTTTCTAGATATTCCCTAAATGCTTACACAATCTAGTCTAGAATTTTCCTAGGGATTTTATACAACAAAGCTCACTGGCCTCTTGTTTTCAAATTCTATTTTTTCCCCTTCTGAAAATCAGGATACTATTTGTCTTTCTGCAAGCCCAGAGTGATTAAAGCAACTAAGTGAAGTAGTGGATAGAGTGTTGCTCCTGCAGTTCAGAAAGATTTGAATTTAAATCTTTCCTCAGATACTTAGTAGCTGTGGAATACTGGGTGAGTAACTTAACTTTGGTCTGCCTCATCTATAAAATGAGGTTAATAATAACCTCTATATCCTAGGATGCTTGTGAGGATCAAATGAAACAGTAATTGTAAAACAATCTGCAAACCTTGAAATTATATAAATGCAAGTAATTATTATTATTAGTAACAACAACAACAATAATAGCTAGCGTTGATATAGAGAAATCAAGTCTTGGAATCCAAGTCCAGAATTTTATGTAGTGGACCAAGGAACTAGTATCTCTTTTTCACCGTTGTTTTTCAAATGCCATTGACAGACTTTTAGCGATCCCATTAAACATCTCTGAGGTCTAAGGATATAGTTATCTGGGGCAGGAGCCTTGGATTTTGTTAATTTGTTGATGTTCTCCCACTATCTCCTTATTTTGGATGTCTATTCTCTGTTAACCATTTCTTTTTTTTTTATAAAGCTTTTTATTTACAAAACATATGAGTGACCTTTCAACATTGACCTTTGCAAAAAAACTTTTTTTTCCCAAGCTTTTCCTTTCCTTCCCCCCACCCCCCACCCCTAGATGACAGGTAATCTAATACATGCTAGATAGGATAAATTATATGACAAATACAATGCATGTATACATATCTATACAGTTATCTTACTGCACAAGAAACAATAGATCTAGAAAGAGAAGAAGAAAAAAACAACCTAAGAAGGAAAACAAAATGCATGGAAATATTCACAGAAAGCGTTAAAATGCTGTGTTGTGGTTCACTCTCAGTTCCTCTGTTAACCATTTCTGTTCTCCAGAGGTTTTTGTTGGAAATCTGAAGCTTAATGAAGATTAATCAGCTTTGACTCTTTTGTCATTTTATCATTGTACTATTCAGCCTAAGCAGTGGTCTCATTCTTTCTTTGATCTTCTTTCTTTCTTCCACTAGGGATGAGGAGCAGACCTGTGATTTTTACTGGTATAAGGAACTGTCAGAGAGGACAGGTTAGGTTGTAAACTTCTCTATTACTTTTGGGATGAGAGAATAACTTAAAGCCCTGAGATGTGATTTACTCAGGGTCACACAACTAGCATGTGTCAGAAGCAGGACATGATCCCGGTTGTTTCTGCTATCGACCATGTCATACTGCTGGCAAACAAACAAATGATAACAAAATCAAAGTAAAAAAATTGTTGTTCTTAAATTTCCTCTCCAGCTTTAGTTCATTCTGAACTTTTACATATTTTGTACTAATTTTTTCTTAACAGAACTCTGCTATACTTGTATTTATTCCCTGTTACCTGACCTCGTTTCCATCTTTTGCATGTATCTCTAAAAAATCTAAGTCAAGAAACCATAGCTGCTCTACTTTGGGCAGAGTGTGTTCTAGTAGATGTCTGGATAATTGAAGTTCTCTATGACTGACTAAGCCTGTCCCAGGCTTGTGATCTGCTTCCTAAATTGCTCATCTATTTATTTTTATTCCCCCACCCCACCCCATTGGTCTAAGGGTATAGTAAGGTGAAAACACTGCTTCTATTTTTTGTTCCATTGATCTTTAACCAAATCCTCTTCTCCTTACTTCTCTTCTCTAGTTCTTAAATATCCTCACATGAGAATTTCTGTATCGGTTTAGAAAAAGAGAATGATCCTAGTCTAGAATGTGGAGAGTCTGAAATGGGAATGTAAGGAAATATAAAATGGATAATCATAACCATTTTATGTTTTCTAATTTGATCTACAATATCCATTAATTTTTCTTTTTCTTTTCTTTTTTAATTTGTAAAACTAGGATACCATCCTTCTCTTCAATAAATGTTCTGGAAAATCTCTTAAAAGGATAAAGTCATAAGTTTGCAACTGCAAACTTTTCTCTCCAAATCTTTCTTTGATATTCAGTTCTAATTACATCTAATTACAGAGAAAGTGTTAATTAGGTGCTAATGGTCTTCAACACCTGCTAATCCTGTCAATGAATTAAATGTGTCCAGGGCAGGAGTCAGTAGATTATAGCATGTGAAACTATGAATTCTGAATCTAGCCATTAGACACAGTCTGTCTATCTGTCTCTCCACTTTCTTTTCTCCCCTCCTCTCCTCTTATACATACATACATATATATATGTATATATACACACATATGTGTACATATGTGTGTATATGCAGACATTTTGAAAAGAGTGTTTCTCTATGTTTGAACAATATATACATCCTAAATAGATGAGCTGATTTTATTTTAGCCTAATGATCTGGAGAGCGGGAGAAGGCAATGAAATAGTATGGAGTAGGAATCATGTTAATAAATATGAATGGAACAAGAGCCAATTCTATAGACCAATTATACCCAATGTAACCTAAAATTTAAGAAGAATCATTTACAAAATTAGGATAATTAATTTGTATAATAACCATGCAAAGTCAGTATTATTTTTCCTGTTTTATAGATGAATCAAAACATCTCTTACATCTTTGTCAGGATTGTATAGAAAATAAATGGGATGGATGTCTATTCTCTGCTAGCTATTTTTGTGGCCATTTCTGGTCAAAAAAATTCTTCTTTTTGGCAGGGAAAAATATGAAACTTAATAAGAATTAATCAGTCATGATTCTTTTCAAGGATCATTGTATTATTCACCTCAAGTAATGGTCTCATCTCTTCTTTGATCCTCTTTCTTTTTGTGAGGATAGGGATCAAAACTAGATCCATGATTTTGTTGACACAATGAACTGCCAGAGGAAACTCTTTACAAATGCAGGTTAGGTTGCTCATTTTAGAGCTCTGATTTTAAAACCATAGTGTATATCCATTTTATCATGTACAAAATAATGGTTAAAAATTTCCTTTGCCATTAATTTTAAAAAGAGTATTATATATAAATACTATTTGAACCCCCTGCAAATAAAAGTCACATCTGCTAAAATTACTCATAATATTAATTCCTTTTTAAATTCACTAGCAGTTTATTTTTCCAATTACATGTAAAGATAGTTTTCAACATTCATTTTTGTAAGATTTTGAGTTCCAATTTTTTTTCCCTCTTCTCTCCCTCCCAAAACATCAAGCAATCTAATATAGGTTATACATGTACAATTATTTTAAGCATATTTTCATATTAGTCATTTTGTGAAAGAAAAAACAGAACAAAGGAGAAAAACTATGAGAAGGAAAAAAAACAAACAAATAAAAAAGGTGAAAATAAGATGTTTCATTTCATATTCAGTCTTCATAGTTCTCTCTGTGGATGCAGATGGCATTTTTCATCTCAACTCTATTGGAATTGTCTTGGATCAGTGTATTGCTGAGAAGAGTCAAGTCTATCATAGTTGACCATCACATAATCTTGCTGTTACTGTGTACAATATTCTCCTGGTTCTGCTTATATCACATTGTACCAGTTCATTTAAGTCTTTTCAGGTTTTTCTGAAATCCATCTGCTCATCATGTCTTATAGAATAATGATATTTCATTCCATTCATAATGACTTGTTCAGTCATTCTCCAATTGATGGGCATCCACTCATTTTTTAATTCCTTGCCACCACAAAAAGAACTTCTATAAACATTTTTTGCACATGTGGCTCCTTTGCCCTCTTTTATTGATCTCTTTGGGATATAGATCCAGTAGTGAGACTGTTAGATTCAAGAGTATATACAGTTTTTAGAGGCTTTGGGCATAATTCCAAATTGCTTTTCAAAATGGTTTGATCAGTTCACAACTCCACTAATAATGCATTAGGGTACTAGTTTTTCCACATCTCCTCCAACATTTATCATTATTTTTTCCTGTCATCTTAATCAGTCTGATAGGTGTGAGGTGGTACCTCAGAACTGTTTTAATTTGTATTTCTCTAATCAGTAGCAATTTAGAGCATCTTTTTCATATGATTATAAATGGCTTTAATTTCTTTATCTGAAAATTGTCTGCTACATCCTTTGAGCATTCATTGGCTGGGGAATGACTTATATTCTTATAATTTTGACACAGTTCTCTATAAATTTGCGAAATGTGGCCTTTATCAGAAACACTGGCTGTAAAAGTTGTTTGCCAGATTTCTGCTTCACATAATCTTGGCTGCATTTGTTTTGTTTGTGTAAAAACTTTTTAGTTAAATGTAATCAGAATGATTCATTTTACATTTCATAATGCTCTTTAGTTTCTCTTTGGCCATAAATTTTTCCCTTTTCTAAAGATCTTACAGGTAAACTATCATTTGCTCTCCTAATTTGCTTATAGTATCTTTCTTTATGTCTAAAACATGAATCCATTTCAAACTTATCTTGGTATAGAGTAGGAAATATTGCTCTATGTCTTCTGACATACTATTTTCCACTTTTCCCAGCAATGTCAAATAGTGAGTTCTTATCTCAGAAGCTGGAGTCTTTGAGTTTATCAAATAGTAGATTACTCTGGTTATTGACTATTATGTCTTGTTTACCTAACATATTCCACTAATCCATTACTTTATTTTTTCTTTTTCTTTTTCTTTTTTTCCTTTCCTTTCCTTTCTTTCCTTTTTTTCCCTGGGGCAATTGGGGTTAAGTGACTTGCCCAGGGTTACACAGCCAGGAAGCGTTAAGTGTCTGAGACCAGATTTGAACTCAGGTCCTCCTAACTTCAGGGCTGGTGCTCTATCCACCATTACTCTATTTCTTAGCCAGTACCAAATACTTTTTATGACTACAGCTTTATAATATAGTTATAGGTCTGGTATGACTAGGCTACATTCCTTTACATGTTTTTCACTAATTATATTGATATTTTTTATTTTTTCATTCTCCCAGATGAACTTTGTTATTATTTTTTTCTGGCTCTATAAAATAATTTGCTAGCAAGTTGATTGGTATGACACTGAATAAATAGATCAATTTAAGTAGAATTGTCATTTTTATTATATTAATTTGGCTCACCCATGAGCAATTGATGTTTTTATAATTGTTTAGATCTGACTTTATTTGGGTGAAAAGCATTTTGTAATTGTTTTTAACAATTTGAATTTGTTTTGGCAGGTAGACTCCCAAATATTTTATGTTACCTACAGTTATTTTAACTGAAATTTCTCTTTCCATCTCTTGCTGCTGGGTTTTGTTAGTAATACATAGAAATGCAGATGATTTGTGTAGGTTTATTTTATATCCTGTAACTGTTAAAATTGTTAATTATTTCAAGTTAATTTTTGGTTTATTCTCTTGGATTTTTTAAATATAACATCATATCATCTGCAAAGAGTGTTAGTTTTGTTTCCTCATTGCCTACTCTAATTCCTTCAATTTCTGTTTCCTCTCTTATTGGAAAAGCTAACCATAATTGTTAATTCTTAACATTAATATTGTAGCAGTAGCTGAAGTAGAAAAAAATTAAAATTGTTAGTGTAAAAATAAGTTATTTACTCATATATGGCACATAGATTCCTTAGACAAATATATTTTATCTTTGAATGAAGTTCAATTCAACTGAAATTTATTAGGGACAGATCATGCCTTAGGCACTGAACTAGGCAAAATCCTGGTCCTCAAGGATTTTAAGACCTGAAATACAGAAATATGGATAGAATGATTTTATATTTTTGTACATATTTATGTCTAATGGTAGCCATCTCATGAGGGTAGAAGGAAAAGAGGGAAAACCATAACTTTATTATATATTTAAAAGGAATAGTAAGTGCTGTTGATTTTCCCTCCACACAATAGATTTGCAGTTTCATGAGTAAAATTTTTTATTATACTATGTTACAGGAAAAAACCCATAATACTGAGTATAATATGCTCACAAAGAAGTATGTTGGAACATAAGGGCATAGAAGGGGATCTACTTCAGTGGTATTAGGTTAGACAAGTGGAAGTATCAAATTGGAAATGAAATCTAATATATTCTTACTTTATCTTCTATTCCTATTTTGGCTCAGTTTTTAGAAGTAATAGCAATTTTACAAGGAGATATAGTAACTAACCTTTATGTAGAAGTAAAAAATAATTACTGGTGATAGTGATATAAATAAAAACTAGGAAGATAGTCCCTCCACTTCCATTGTATGCTAATGGAAAAAAAGAGAAACTATAAAAGAAGCTGAAAAAGACAGTGAGTTTTAAGTGATGGTTTGGACAATGCCTTGTAAATGAGGGGGAGGCCTAGATAAGGACAAGTTAGGTTGAAAACAGAGTCCAAGTTTCCTGGAGGAGAGGAAGCAGGGATGTTGGCTGAAAAGTAGGTATAATGGTGTGGAACAGGCAGAAATTGTCCATTACAAATTCCCCACTTTACTGGCAGGCTAAACTAAATCCCCATCCTGGGAAGGGTTCACTCACCATGATCTTGAATCAATCAAAATACTTGCTGGATCCCAGCAATGCATCAGAACAAGACCTGGAGCTACGTGAAACAATGCCGTATAATAAGTTTTGTTCAATATGAAAGGAAAATGTAGACCTGCCTAAAAAGCAGGGATGGATAGACACATTAATTAGAGGTGGAACTAGAGATAGGAAATAAATGAATTTCCTCTTTCTATTTTAATCTCTCGTCCTTCACTGAAGTGTGTGGTCGTGCAACTTCTGGAATCCATTTTAAACTGGCATAGATATATCTTCCCCAGCTAATTTTAGCAGGAGAGGCAGAATTTTAGCAGCAGGTCTCACCCACTCTAAGCTAATTTCTCACTTAGCACTTGTGCCTGCTAACTGTCTGATGCTTATATGGGAACTTATAGTTTTGCTTTTCAAGAGAAAAGAGAGAGGGAAGGTCTACTGCAAACCATCTCCTGTTGCAGGAAAGGAAATTGTTCCTGTGTTCTTGGGGGAATAGAAGAAGGCATTTTGGGACACATCTGTCAATCTGTGAAAATGAAAAAAAAAAGCTTTCTGCAGAAGGTCTCACTTCCATGTAGTACTATTTCAGACAAATTGTGTCCCCAAATACTTTATAGGAAAGCATTTCAGTTGCTAAATTTAGTTTGGAGTGGGGTGGGGGAGAAAATAATTTTTGATTAGGGTACCAATAAAAAAGCATGTAACCTATATTGCAAGTCAGTATAATAAAATTTAGGTATTACATGAATTCAGTTCTGGGTGCCATGTTTTAAGATGTATGTTGTGATAGGTTAGGCAGTGGAACACAATGGAACGAATACTGGATTTGGCATTGGAGAAACTCAGTTTGAATACTGGCTCTGCTTTTATTATTTTGGACAATCAATAACCTCTTTAGGTCCCAATTTCCTAGATCTTAGATCACCTCTAAGAGCTCTTTCAGTTCTAATTCTATCACCCTTAGTTATGAATTGAAAAGTGACCAAGATGGTCCAGAAAACAATAACCTTGCATTAATTCCAAGAACCAAATTTTTTATTTTACAAAAGAGGAAACTGAGGGCTAGAGAAGTAAACTGCAGGAAGGGGTGGCTGCAAGTGGTTGTGGGTTAAAGCTTACATGAATTCCTGAGCAACTTAGTCCTAATATGACAAATTTCCTCAATAGTTTGGTTGAAAGAGGCAGAAAGGAAACATGCAAGACTGAAGGGGATAGGCTCAGAAACTTACATAAGCTGGGGGGGGTTGGGCACTTGTGGCCTCTTCTGACATGGGCTGCTTCCCATGAACTCTTTCCTGGGGCAGGTGAGACAAAAAGGGTTCATTCACTTGTTCCTTGCTTTACTGAAACAAGGCCTGGCTCTATGACAATGAATCCTATGGAGTGATTTTTAAAATTTTGTCTTGTTTTTACTTTATGTTTGTTTTGTTTTTATTATATTTATTATAAATTGTAATTTTATAAAAATATATAAAATATAAATAATCTTATATAAATAGATTTATTTTTTAATTGTAATTAATTCTTTTTTATCTTTGGGTATGTCCAACTTCTTTTATATTTTAAATTTTTATTTATTTTATTCTGTAATTCTAAAATTCTCAATTTTATCTGAACTTAAGAAAAAATTTTTAAATAGCACTAACAGGAGGAAATTATGAGAAAATTATGAATCATAAATGATATGGATTGGTTGAAAGAACTAGGGAATGTTTAGGTTGGAGAAGAGAAGACATGGCATGGAAACAATAGTTATTTTCAAGTATTTGAAGTTTGTCAGGCACAAAAAGGATTAGATTTGTCTTCTTTGAGAAGATGGAAAAGGAGAAAATGAAGGAGAAGGAGAAAAAGAAGGAGGAGGGAGAGGACAGAGGGAGGGATGAAGGAAAAAAGGAAGTAAAGAAGGCAGACAAAAAGAATGAGAGAAACAAAAAAAGAAGAGAAAAAAAACTGAACTACTTTGGGAGGTAGTGAGTTTTCCACTGATAGAACTCTTCAAGCAGTAACTGGAAATTGGATCACTGCTTATGAAGTGGCAGCTAGGTGACACAGTGGATAAAGTATTGATCTTGGAGTCTGGAAGAGTTAAGTTCAAATCTGCCTCAAAGACTTAATAGCAATGTGACTCTGGGTAAATCATTTGAAATCTGTTGGTTTCAATTTTCTCATCTGTATAATGGAGATGATAATACTAATACCAAACCTCCCAGACTGGTGGTACAGATAAACTAAAAGAACACTTGTAAAGCACATTGTAAACCTTAAAGTGATATATAAATGCTAATAATTACTATAATTATTGTTACTATTAGGAATAATAAGTATAGCAGATTGTTGTTCTGGAATAGATTAGAGTATATGCCCTCTAAGGTACTGTAGATCTTGTATTCTATGATTCAATACATAGTCATTGAATTTTATTTAAGGAAAAAAGATTAGTCATGCTTTAGTGATAACTTTAATAATATCTGACATTTATATAGTGTTCTAAGGTTTACAAAGCACTTTGTACACATTATTTTACTTTCTCCTCACAATAGTCTAGTTACTATAGTCATTATTCTCATTTCCCAATGTGGAAACTGA
Source organism: Myrmecobius fasciatus (assembly GCA_023553655.1). Lineage (NCBI taxonomy): Eukaryota > Metazoa > Chordata > Mammalia > Dasyuromorphia > Myrmecobiidae > Myrmecobius > Myrmecobius fasciatus. Next base: position 34,480 of record JAJPUD010007083.1, read on the forward strand.
AGCTCAGAAAGCTTACGATACTTGCCTATGGAAATACATTTTTGAATCCAGATCTTGACTTCTAGTCATGAATTTAGAATTGGAGAGGATGTTAAAGGCCACCTTGTACAACCCTTTTCAGATGAAGAAACAGAGACTCAGAGTGATTTTTATGACTTGTTTAAAGTCACATAGGTAGTAAGTTATTTTCTTCTTTTTTAGTTCTGTCAAATATATTACCCTTTCCTTTCTTCCTTTTCAACTAGTCCTATTCATTAGTTTTTTAGCTTTTGTTTTTTATATGCCCTTTTCTAGAGAGATTTTCTTTTATTTGCTTCATTATATATCCTTCCTTTCTGTCTACTCTTGACTCATTTTCTTATAGCATTAACCCTATAATTAACCGTATAACCCTAGTTTCTTTGGATTCTCAATATTCTTTATGGAGTCCAAACTTTCAAGATATAAATTATGGACCCTCCTCTTTGGGGAAAACTTTGTAGATTTTGCCTTGTGGATTCTCCTGTTCAGCATCCCTCAATCCCAGAAGTATTCTAACTCTTACAGGTGACAGATAGCACACTTCTTTTGTGACAAGAGTCTCACTCATGTATCCCTGATTATATAACCTGCCATTGATCTTCCCCTCATTATCTTCTTTCCTCATTCATCTCAAAAATCTCCTCCCTGGATCCATGCCTTCTCAATTCCTCAGGTGCCAGTTTCCCTTTGCACTTCCAATTCCCTGCTCTTTTTCAAGCACCAGATCCCCCAGACACTCAACATAAGGAAAACTCCTTTTCCAGAACATCTCCCTTCACCCATTTGTGTTTTCATCAATGGCACTTCCTTCCAATACCAAAGCAAGGTGTCTTTTTTTCATTCCCACTTTTCAATCCCTCCCTCCTTACTCCCCTGAATTATCTTTTCTTCCTAAGAGATTATAGGGGTCACCTTCCTCTCATTACTAGTCTGTGATTTGATCTAGGCATATGACATACACCCCTTCATCTCTGTAGTTCTCTCCCTACTTTCATGTACCCTGCCATTTAGTATTATAGTCTCACAATATATGATTCACCTGTCTATAGAATGTTGCCAAGTTCTATTCATAATGTCCAAGACCTATCTCCACTTTGTTACCTCCACCTACCTTCTGCTTTCATCCCTTTCTCCTTGGGTACATTTCATAAGGAATTTCTTACTAGCTTCTCTACTATTTCTCTGTTGCTGTTGCTTTCCTTGGCTGCTTCATTTGCTTACCCCTCCTGAATTTCTGTTGTCCAGGGTATTAGAAAAGCAAATAATCTCTGTACATCTGGTTTTCTTTTTTTAAATTTTATTTTATTTGCAAAACATATGTATGGGTAATTCTTCAACATTAACCCTTACATAGCTTTCTGTTACAGATTTTCCCCCCAATTCCCCACCCCTCCCCTAGATGGCAGGATATCCACTACATGTTAATTATGTTAAAATACTTGGCAAATCGAATATATGTATACATATTTCTCAACTTATTGTTGTACAAGAAAAATCATATCTACACAAAAGACAAATCAGATAAAGGAAACACAGTGTAAGCAAATATCAATCAAGAGTATGAGAATGTTATGTTGTGGTCCACATTTCACATCCCTCTCTCTGGGTGTATATGGCTTTCTTCAGTGAACAATTGGCAGTGGTTTGAAACATTTCATTGTTGCAGAGAGCCATGTCCATCAGAATTGATTGTCATATAGTATTGTTGTTGCCGTGTATAATGATCTCCTGGTTCTGCTCATTTCACTTAGCATCAGTTCATGCAAGTCTCTCCAGGCCTCTCTGAAATCGTCCTGCTGGTCATTTCTTACAAAACAATAATATTCCATAATATTCATATACCATAATTTATTCAGCCATTCTCCAGTTGAAGGGCATCCATTCAGTTTCCAGTTTCTAGCCACTACAAAAAGGGCTGCCACAAACATTCTTGCACATGTGGGGCCCTTTCCTTCCTTTATGATTTCTTTGGGATATAGGCCCAGTAGAAACACTGCTGGGTCAAAGGGTATGCACAGTTTGATAACTTTTTGAGCATAGTTCCAAATTGCTCTCCAGAATGGCTGTATCCATTCACAGCTCCACCAACAATGCATCAGTGTCCCAGGCTTCCCACATTCCCTCCAACATTCATCATTATCTTTTCCTGTCATTTTAGCCAATCTGACAGGTGTGTAGTGGTACCTCAGGGTTGTCTTGATTTGCATTTCTCTGATCAATAGTGATTTGGAGCACCTTTTCATATGACTACAAATAGTTTTAATTTCATCCTCTGAAAATTGTCTGTTCATATCCTTTGACCATTTATCGATTGGAGAAGGGCTTGAATTTTTATAAATATGAGACAATTCTCTATATATTTTAGAGATGAGACCTTTATCAGAACCCTTAAATGTAAAGATGATTTCCCAATTTATTGCCTCCCTCCTTATCTTGACTGCATTGGTTTTGTTTGTACAAATACTTTTTAACTTAATATAGTCAAAGTTATCTATCTGGTTTTCAATTAAGAGTTCCAGTGCTTCTTTGGACATAAATTTATTCTATCTCCAGAGGTCTTAGAGGTAAACTATATTATGTTACTCTAATTTACTTACAGTATCACTCTTTATATCCAGATCATGAACCCATTTAGATCTTATCTTGGTATGTGGTGTTAGATGTGGGTCCAGCCCTAATTTCTTCCATACTAATTTCAAATTTTCCCAGCAGTTTTTGTCAAATAGTGAATACTTATCCCAGAAACTGGGGTCTTTGGGTTTATCAAAGACTAAATTGCTATAGTTATTGCCTAGTTTGTCTTGTGATTCTATCCTATTCCACTGATCGACTACTCTATTTCTTAGCCAGTACCAAATGGTTTTGATGACCGCTGCTTTGTAATATACTTTTAGATCTGGTACAGCAAGTCCACCATCATCAGCCTTTTTTTTCATTAATTCTCTTGAAACTCTTGACCTTTTGTTCTTCCAAATGAATTTTGGTACTATTTTTCTAGATCTGTAAGATAATTTCTTGGGAGTTTGATTGGTATGGCACTAAATAAGTAAATTAGTTTGGGTAGTATTGTCATTCTTATTATATTCACTCGGCCTACCCATGAGCATTTTAAGTTTTTCCAATTGACTAGGTCTGATTTTATTTGTGTGGAAAGTGTTTTGTAGTTTAGTTCATATAGTTCCTGACTTTCCCTTGGCAGATAAATTCCCAAATATTTTATACTATCAACACTTATTTTGAATGCAATTTCTTTTTGTATCTCTTGCTGCTGAACTTTATTGGTAATATATAAAAATGCTGATGATTTATGTGGATTTATTTTGTATCCTGCAACTTCGCTAAAGTTTTAAATTGTTTCTAGTAGTTTTTTAGTTGAGTCTTTAGGGTTCTCTACATATATATATCATCATGCCATCTGCAAAGAGTGATAATTTGGTTTCCTCATTACCTACTCTAATTCCTTTCATCTCTTTTTCTTCTTTTACTGCCAAAGCTAACATTTCTAAGACAATATTAAATAATAATGGTGACAGTGGGCAGCCTTGTTTCACTCCTGATCTTATTGGGAATGGTTCTAGTTTGACTCCATTACATATGATGCTTGCTGAAGGTTTTAAGTAGATACTACTAATCATTTTAAGGAAAAGCCCATTTATTCCTATACTCTCCAGTGTTTTTAATAGGAATGGGTGCTGGATTTTATCAAAGGCTTTTTCTGCATCTATTGAGATAATCATATGGTTTTTGTTAATTTGGTTATTAATATAATTGATTATGCTAATAGTTTTCCTAATATTGAACCAGCCCTTCATTCCTGGTATAAATCCTACTTGGTCATGGTGTATTATCCTGGGGATAACTTTCTGTTATCTCATTACTAAAATCTTATTTAAAATTTTTGCATCAATATTCATTAGGGAAATGGGTCTATAGTTTTCTTTCTCAGTTTTCTCCCTACGTGGTTTAGCTATCAGCACCATATCTGTGTCATAGAAGGAATTTGGTAGTACACCTTCTTTCCCTATTTTTTCAAATAGTTTATATAGTATTGGGATTAATTATTCTTTGAATGTTTGGTAAAATTCACATGTAAATCCATCTGGCCCTAGAGATTTTTTCTTAGGGAGTTGATTAATAGCTTGTTCTATTTCACTTTCCAAAATGGGGCTATTTAAATAATTTATTTCCTCTTCTGTTAACCTAGGCAATCTATATTTTTGTAGATATTGCTCCATTTCATTTACATTATCAAATTTATTGGCATAAAGTTGGGCAAAGAAACTCCTAATTATTACTCTAATTTCCTCTTCATTGGAGGAAAGTTCTCCCTTATCATTTTTGAGACTAACAATTTGATTTTCCTCTTTCCTTTTTCTAATCAAATTAACTAAAGGCTTATCTATTTTGTTTTTTCATAAAACCAACTCTTAGTTTTATTTATTAATTCAATAGTTTTCTTATTTTCAATTTTATTGATCTCCCCTTTAATTTTCAGAATTTCCAATTTGGTATTTACTTGAGGATTTTTAATTTGGTCTTTTTCTAGCTTTTTAAATTGTAAGCCCAGTTCGTTGATCTTCTCTTTCTCTGTTTTATGCAAATAAGCATCTAGAAATATAAAGTTACCCCTTATAACCACTTTAGCTGTGTCCCACAAATTTTGGTATGTTGTCTCATTATTGTCATTCTCCTGGATGAAATTATCGATTGTGTGTATAATTTGCTCTTTCACCCATTCATTCTTCAGGATTAGCTTATTTAATTTCCAATTAACTTGTGGTCTATTTTCTCCTGGCCTTATATTACATGTGAGTTTTATTGCATCATGATCTGAGAAGGATGCATTTACTATTTCTGCTTTTCTGCATTTGATTTTCAGGTTTTTATGCCCTAACACATGATCAATTTTTGTATAAGTTCCATGAACCCCTGAGAAAAAAGTATACTCCCTTCTATCACCATTCAATTTCCTCCAGAAATCTATCATACCTAACTTTTCTAGCCTTTTGTTTACCTCCCTAACTTCTTTCTTATTTATTTTGTGATTTGATTAATCTAATTCTGAGAGAGCAAGGTTGAGATCCCCCACTAGTATAGTATTACTGCCTATTTCTCCTTGCATCTCTGTTAGTTTCTCCTCTAGGAATTTGGATGCTATAACATTTGGTGCATATATGTTTAGTATTGATGCCACTTCATTGTCTATAGTATCCTTTAATAAAATATAGTTTCCTTCCTTATCTCTTTTAATTAGATCTATTTTTGCTTTTACTTGATCTGAGATAAGGATTGCTATCCCTGCTTTTTTTTGTTCACTTGAAACATAAAAGATCTGCTCCAGCCCTTTACCTTCACTCTGTATGTATCTCTATGTTTTAGATGTGTTTCTTGTAAACAACATATTGTAGGATTCTGGCTATTCGTTTCTGTTTTATGGGAGAGTTCATCCCATTCACATTCACAGTTAAAATGACTATATCTATATTTCCTGCCATCTTATTTACCCAAAGTTATATTTTTCTCTTCCCTTTCCCCTTACTCCCTTCTCCCCTCCCCAGTATTTTGTTTTTGATGACCACCTCCCTCTAACAGTCCTCCCCCCTTTAGAACCCTCCCTCTTTTTTACACCTTTCCCCTAATCCTTCTATTAATTTATCCCTTTCTTTTCCTCCTCTCCCTCCTACTTCCCTATACAGAGGGCCAAGTTTAAGAGGTGAGGCCTTTCTTTGAAGCCAAATGTGTCTGATATACTCTCTTAGAGTCCAATCTAATGAGAGTAAGGTTTACACAATACTCATCACCCTCCCTTCTTTCCCTCAATTATATTAGATCTTCTATGTCTCTTTATGAGATTTTGCCTTATTTTACCTCCTTTATTTTTACTTTATTTTGCCTCCTCTCCCCCCCCTTTTTTTCCAGTATGGTATCCCTTCCACCTCTAATTTCCTTTCCAGTATTATCAAAGAAAAATCGAATTATACCCCCATTCTTTAAGGATACCTATAGTAGAAATATAGTTCTCAAGAGTTCTTTCCTTTTTACCTTTTTATGCTTCTCTTGAGTTCTGTATTTGGAGGTCAAATTTTTTGTTCAGATCTGGTCTTTTCATTAGAAATAGGTGAAATTCTTTTGTATCATTGAATGACCATCTTCTTCCCTGGAAGATGATGCTCATTTTAGCTGAATAACTTATTCTTGGCTGTAATCCAAATTCTTTTGCCTTTTCAGAATATCTGATTCCAGGCCCTTCGATCCTTTAATGTGGAAGCTGACAGATCTTGTGTAATTCTAATGACAGTTCCTCGGTATTTGAACTGTTTCTTTCTAGCTGCTTGCAATATCATTTCCTTGGTGTGATAGTCCTGAAATTTGGCCACGATATTCCTTGGGGTTTTAATTTTTGGGTCTCTTTCAGGAGGTGATCAGTGAATTCTTTCAATGCAAATTTTGCCTTCTGATTCTAAAACATCAGGGCAATTCTCTTTCATGATTTCCTGGAAGATAGCATCAAGTTTCTTTTTTTCTTCGTGGCTTTCAGGGAGTCTGATAATCCTTAGATTGTCTCTCCTGGATCTGTTTTTCAAGTCAGTTGTTTTTCCTAGGAAATATTTCATATTTTCTTCTATTTTTTCATTTTTTTTGTTTTTGTTTGACTGATTCTTGATGTCTTATTGAGTCATTTACTTCTATTTGTTCAATTTTAATTTTTAAAATATTATTTCCTTCAGTTATCTTTTTTTCAGCTAATTTGGTGCTGGCCAATTGAATTTTTTTGATTCCATGCATTTTTTTTCCATTTTGCCAATTTTATTTTTCAGTGAATTATTGTCTTTTTCCAATTCACCATTTTTATTTTCCAGTGAATTGGTGATTTTTTCCAATTCACCAATTTTGTTTTTCAGTGAATTGTTTTCTTTTCCCAATTCACCAGTCCTGTTTTCTAGTTTTTGATATCTCTGTTGCCCTGATCTCAATTTATTTCCCCATTCTTCTTCAAGCTCTCTTTTAAGATTCTTTATTCAATCTTCCGGGTAAGCCTTCTGAAAGGGAGACCAGCTTAAACCCGCCTTTGTGGCTTCATCTGGGATTGTTCAGAATCTCAGGATCTGGGGACTTCTCTACTTTCCCTCCGTAAAACCTGTCTATGGGGAGAGCTCTCTTCTGCTTCTTACTCAGGGTTTTGAGCTGAGGTATCAGTCACCAGCAGGGAATACTGCTGCAGTTTCAATTTGCCCTGGGGCAGTTTGCCGAGTTGACTTCCAGTCTGAGGCTGGTCGGGCTAGACCTGCACTAGGACCACGTTTTCAGCTGCTCTCAATCCACCCTTTACAAAAGGCAGATCTGCCAAAGCACCTGCCCGCAAGCAGAGCAAAGTGGCCCAGGCGTCTCCCAGGGGCTTCCTGGGTGCCTAAAATCCGCGTCTGTCGCAGCCCAATTTCTGGCCCGGGTGAGCTGGCGTCTGATCACGGTCAGTGGCCGATTCCCCTGAGACTAACCTCCGGAGTTTTTTCAAAGTAGATTGTTCATAGAGGTACGTTGTAGTCCAAGTGTTTGGTGGAGCCCTCACTCCTGAACCAATTCAGAGGCTCAATTTGTCTGGGTCTGAGGGAAGGTCTCAGGAGCTCACAGAGAACGCTGTCTGCAGTTGGCCATCTTGGCTCCTATCTGGTTTTCTTTTTAAGAATGTTTCAAAAAACCTCTTTCAAATCTATCTTTTTAAATTTGTGGTTAAGCTTAGATTTGCAGAGTAGGTCTCTGTGGGCTATATCCTGAGCTCCATTGCTCTTTAGAAATTATGATTCCATCTCTTTTACATTTTCTGGTAGATGCAGAATAATCATGTGTTATTTCAATTTACTTTCTTGTATTTTAAGGTCTTTATCCTGATTTCTTGAAGAACTTTTTTTTTTCCTGAAAAATTTAATTATTACACTTAACTGCTATATGTCTTGACATTTGTATCTATTTTTTTTTCTGGAGGTGATCTATGAATTCTTTCAATTGGCATTTCATTTTCTATATTCAGAAGTTATGAATAATCCTCAACTATTATTTCTTGGATTATGATATTCAGGCTTTTTGATTTATCATCTTTTGGGAGACCCATAATCCTTAGGTTTTCTCTATGCATCTTATATTTGTGATCAGCATGTTTTGCTTGGTTAAAGAACATCTTTATTTCTTTCTTCCTTCCACCCTTCTTTTCTCTGTTCTTCCCTCCCTCCCTCTCTCCTCTCCTCTGTTCTTCCTTCCTTCCTTCCTTCCTTCCTTCCTTCCTTCCTTCCTTCCTTCCTTCCTTCCTTCCTTCTTTTTGTTCTTGCTTATTTGCTTCTCTTTTTCTAGATTGCTCTTCACTTCTGTGAATTTGCATTCTCAGGAATTTTTTTTTGTTTCTTTGGTGAAAATTGCCATCACAGATTCAAATTTATCTATCCCACTAATTATTTTTGCTTTGCAGGCCATAAATTCTGCTCTTACAATTGGGAACAGTTTGTTGTGGTTTCATGTTCTCCTAAAATTCAACAATGTCTCATCAAGTGTTGAGTCATTTCCCTAGTTTTATAATGTTTGTTGATAGATACCTGAACTAATTTACTAAATCTGGAGATCATATATTTATCTACTCTTAATATTTTCTCTGGTGATTAATATGCTTTTGTTCAAGGTCTTTGAGTTCTCTTCTTCCTGAGAGCTTCAGTAATTTCAGTCTTCATCCCTCTTTATTTCCCCCTGTTGTTCACTTTCCAACTCCCTTCTGACTGTGGTTTCCTTGAGGACAGGATTTCAAAGTGTTTCAGCCTTCTTCCACACTGGGCAGTTCACCAACTTAGGTCTGTCTTCCAAGTGTGTGGGTTTCTTTTTTTTTTTTTTTTTTTTGAGTGAATAGTACTGGTCTAAGCTGGATGTTAGGCCCTTTTCATGTCTTAGTGGAGTACTCTAGAGCTTGGAAGGTTTGAGCTACAGTGGACTGAGCCAATAAGATGCCAATAGACAATATGATGAACCCCTGAAAATGGGGCTGGGAGTGGAGAGAGGGAATCAAATTGACTATGGAGGAGCAAATTGACTCAGGTCAGAAACAGAGTAGATTAAAACATTCTGTGCCAATCAGTAAGGAGATGGGCCCATGAATATCCTTGGCACTTCAATGCTGAGTAAGATAGGGACCAATCTTTGAACCGCTCCCTCCGCCCCCAACCTCACCCCAGGATATAGTCACAGTGCTCTATCCCGTTCCCTTGGTTCTTCAGTTTTCTTGTCCTTTGTCAGCCATTTGGAATGTTTCTATATTGCCGCTATGGGCTTAATTTTTGTAGTTTGGATCTCTGAGGCTTCAGAAGGACGGGAAAGTGGTTGAGTGTGGGTTTGAGCTCTATTTCAGGGCCAGACATGTGTCCTGTCCTTTTCCTTCTTTTCCTCCACTCTCCTGCAGGGATCTTTTACAACAAAGAACACTGTTTCCTCGTCTGTCTGTCACAACCCCAGAAAACGTCTGCAGCATGGAGCTAGGATCTCCATGACCCTGGAAAGAGGGAGGGACTACTGGATTATGGGATTGGGTTTTGCTTCAAGGTGGCTTCAATTGGCTAGTGCAGCTTGCTGCCAATAGCTTGGTGGGTGGTAAGAGAGGGGATCTGGTGTGAGCTTAATGTAAGTTCATTTTCTTTTAGAACTTTCTTTTGGGTTCTGAGAGTCCTAGACAATGGAGATAGCTGAAGTTGCTATACTTTTAGCATAATTTTTTTTGGGAAGAGCTTTGAGAGATTGTTCTAATAAAAAAAGTAATATTCCATTTTATTGGCCATATGACCCAGAAGAGGTAATAGCTTTTAAAAAAATCTATTTACATATATGTGTGTGTGTGTGCGCATATACATGGATATGTATATGCAAATTTTATGCAACTCTGTGTATATAGGTATATAAAACAGATATACAAATCAAGCATTTACTGATAATAAATAATTTTGTGACCCCCCATTCAGTTACAACTGTTTAAGAAATTGGTCAATATAAACTGCTAATGAATCTAGTTTCTCTCACTCTATCTTTGTATAATTGTCCCTCTTTCCTTTAAAAGATGGTTTCCCTATCTCTCTCAGACTAGAAGTGGCAAGGATACTTAAGAGCACATCTCATTACTGATTGGCACAGAATGTTTGACCTACTCTGTTTCTGCCTGAGTCAATTTGCTCCTCCATAGTCAACTTGATTTTCTCTCCCTACTCCAGTCACATTTTCAGGAGTTCATCATGTTGTCTGACTTAGTATTGGCATCTTACTGGGTCAGTCTACTGTAGCTCAAACCTCCCAAGCTCTAGAGTTCTTCAATCTCATTGACCCTCCAGTAAGACTTATAAACATATGCTACCATACCTGGAATAATTGATTTTTTGAACCTTACTACTCATTGCCATTAATTTAAACTGATGTCACTGAAAAATTCTTTTGAGTGTTTCACCTGAAATAGATGAAAAGAGTTCTCTTGTAGAAAAAGGCTTAGGAAACCACTTTAAACTTAACTCCAGATTTTTAATCTATGACATCTCAAAAGTAAATTTAATGAAGGAAAAGAAGCAGAATAGTGACCAAGAAACTAGGAGGTTTCAATTAAAAACAAACACTTCTAGGGTAAATACATTTTTCCTATATTGACCATTTAATATGTACTCCCAAGGTGGACAGAATCGGAATGAATATCTTGATAAGAAAGACATCTTTTCTTTTCTTTCATTTTGTTTTCGGGGGGGGGGAATGATTAATTAATGTGTTGTTTCAATAGCATCCTGCTTTTATACATATTGCAAAAAACAGGAAAATATCAGGTGTGGGCTATTATTGTTACCACAGCACTAATGACATCTACGAAGTCATATCCAGTCCTCACCACCCATCCCATCCTTAATCAATGGCTTCATGATTTCCTTGGTGGGGGCACTGCTTTTTTTTTTTTTTTTTTTTTGCTTTTTGCTGAGGCAATTGAGATTAAGTGACTTGCCCAGGATCACACAGCTAGGGAATGTTAAGTGTCTGAGACCAGAGTTGAACTCAAGTGCTCCTGAGTTCAGGGCTGGTGCTCTATCCACTGCACCACCTAGCTGCCCCAGGGGGCACTGCTTTTATATATGATAATTACAACTCTCCCACTCTCTTTTCTCCCCATGTTTTTCCTCCATCAAAGATCATCTCACAGGCATTAGTCAGTTTTTTGAAATGTGCCTTGTGAAAATCGTCATGAGCTTAATTATATGGCCTAATTTAGTATGATATTTGAAATGTGTTGTACAAAACATTAATTGCACAAAGTCATATATCATTTATCCTTAAGGAAACCCAGCAATTAAAACACCAGATAAATAGTTTTACTCATGTACATGCTATACTTTTCTCTATTGCTTAGTAGAATGAGCTTTTAAAGAAACTTTTAGCTATTATTAGGTCAGTATGCCTAGGCATTATACCCAATTCAATAATGACCTTGGGGTATAAAAAGGGAATCTTACTCTGAGATATTAAAATTATGAAAATCCCTATAATTTCTATCCTGTGTTTGTAAGATTTCCTTTTATTTGACCAATTCTTAATTTAAATTATAATGCCAATACATATTTTCATCATGCATGTTTAAAAACTGTAACAATTAATAGATAAATTTCTGGTTAGGGGTTGGGTTGGAATGGATGGGAGACTTTGGTGAAGATTTAAACTCCCCTATGTTCCTTCTACCTATCTTGCCCACAAGGGAAGCATTTTTAAGTTGCTAGTTCAGTCCCTTTCTGGTTTGAACACTTCTGCAACTCTGGATTTTAATGACAACCTCTAAGAACACTTAGTCCCTTTTCTGCTGGTCCTGTATGGCCTATATGCTTTCCAAGATCTATCCCAACTTTCCCCTTTCAGCACCCAGTTTCTGATCTATTAAAAGTCCTGGTAGGGCAATAGTCCATCTAATGGTAGCATGGCCTGGAAAACAATAGTCTTAGAGATAAAAGTGTCTTAGAAGGAAAAGAAAGGAAGAAACAGGATCTTAGGAAATACAGGAAAGAGAGGGAAGAAATAAGCATTTATTTAGCATCTATTCTATACCAGGCACTGTGCTAAGTACTTTATAAATATCTTACCTGATCCTCACAACAACCCTGAAAAGTAGGTACTGTTATTATTTTCATTTTATGGTTGAGGAAACTGATGCAAACAGAGGTTAAGTAACATAGCTAATAAATGTCTGAGGCAAGATTTAAAGTCAGGCCCACCTAACTCCAAGCCCAGTGTTCTATTACATTATCTAACTTTATGTTATATCTATCTCTATAATATAGATGTAGATATAGATTTATAGATATGAATAGATATATAGATAGATACATACACATTGTATAACACATATTTATAAATACATGCATGTATATATACACATAAATGTTTATGTATGTTGTACACATGTGTATATACAGATATAGACATAGTATGCCTGGATAGGTGTATGTATATACATGCATACATATATACATATAGATAAAACTATGGCCTACTTTCCTCATATAAATCTGATTTTCCCAATCTAATGTCTCCTGGAAGACATTAGAAACATTTGCTTCATAAATAATCTCTATAGTTATTCTATCACCAGTAGAATAATTTCTCTTTTTTTCTTCTCTTTTTTCTAAAGTCCTACATTTTATCTACCTTCTAACAAATTGCTCTCCACTCAGAACATGTGTAATAAATATTTGTTGAAACATTTATTGAATTACTGACTGATGATTACTAAAGACAAACACATAATTACAAGTATTAATTCTTTTCTTTTAACTTAACAATTGTTTAAAATTTCCCTTTAAAAAATTAGGAGCTGTATGCAGAGGACCAAAAGAGTGGTAAAACTTTCTTCAGTCTTAGTAATAAAGAAGTAAATGAAGCTATAATTTTTAATTTCCCAGACTCAAAAGATACAATTTTAATGTACTGATGATCTCCAAAGATGAAATTAGCAATAGAAATCTTTGTTTCCAAGGAAGAAATAATAATCCTTTACATTTGTGTAAGCTTTATAGTTTATATATCTGATATGCTTTTTAAAAATAGTATTTTATTTTTCCAGACATATGCAAAGATATTCAAAATTCACTTTTGCAAAACATTGTGTTCCAATTTTTTCCCTCTCTCCTCTTTTTTCCCCAATATAGGTTAAACATGTGCAATTCTTCTAAATATAATTCCATATTTGTCATACTGAGCAAAAAAAAATCTGATCAAAAGGAAAAAAAAAACACAAGAAAGAAAAAACAAATGATCAAACAAACAACAACAACAAAAAGATGAAAATACTATGCTTTGTTCCACATTCAGTCTCCATAATTCTCTGTCTGGATGCAAATGGCACTTTCTATCACAAGTTTGTTGGAATTGCCTTGAATCACCGAATATTTGAAAAGAGCCAAGCCCATCATGGTTGATCCTATGATATGTTTTTGTATGTTATATCATATCACCTTATGTGATACATATTTCACAGGTATTAATTTATTTGAGCCTCAGCCCACTCTATAAAGTAATCACAATGAATATTATATTCTCATTTTTTAGAGAAACAAACTAAGGCCAAGAGAGGCAACTTACTTGCTTAAGAACACAAAGCAACTAGAATAGCCAGGAAGGGAACCTAGTTTTATTGACTCCAAGTCAAATCAACATGAATTTTTGAAATGCTTACTGTGTATGCCAAGTATTTTGGTATGTACTGGAAATACAAAAATAAGCAGAAAGAAAGACAACCTCTTCCCTCAAGGAACTTACATCCTAATATAGGAAGATGACATATAAAAAATGAAAAGCTAAGGGGCATGGTGAAGAAGGGATGTTGAAGAAAGTCTGGAGAATCAGGAGTGTAGCTTGGAGAGGAATGAAGATGTAAGTAACTTGGGCATTTTCCTTAAAATGGAGATTCTGGGAGAAAACTGTCTATAAGAGTAAGGAACCATAGGGGCAAAGCAGACTTCTAAGATGAGGGTGGTAAAATCTAATGTTAGGGGTAGAACCCGCAGAGGAATAATGGCTTTTGTGCCTCAGCTGCTTTTCTAATCTCTTTAGGTCAATACCTAGTCTTCAGAAGTTCCCCTTTATCCCCCATTCTCCCTAACTTAAACTGATTATACTTTTAAATCTTCCCAAGTTTTTGACCCTAGATAGTTGAAAAGAGTTCTCTTGTTGAAGAAGCCTCAGGAGACTCTAAAGCCTGTTCCAGATTTTTGTCTGTAAAATCTTAAAAGCAACTTTAAGGAAGGAAAGGGAATTCAATGAAATCTCTTTTCACAAAGAAATGAAGAAACCAGGGAGACTTCAATTAAAAAAAAGATTCCTAGAGAAAATCAATTTTTCTTGTACTGGTCACTTATCCTGATACTTTAGTTTAGAGAGAGTAGGGAATAAGAGACTTTTAGTAAGAAGCAAATGTCTCTCTTGGAGGAAATTCGAGCTCAGATTATAAAGTGACCTCTCCATTGAGAGCAAATACCTCCATTCCTTATATAGCCATTGAATCCCCAACTGAGAGCCAATGGTTCCCTTAAATTGCATCAAGAAACGTTGTGGGATAAATCTAGTTGCTGTGAAACTCAGGAGGACATTTAAACTTTTTCTTTCATTGGGCAGTCATTGTTATATGTTGTGTTGCTGGGTAATGCAAATCTTTTTTGCCATTGAGATTTTGATTTTAATGTAATGACACTCCATTGTGTAAGGAAGTTTGACATATCTTTTGGGATGTCTTTTTTTATTTGGGGATCATTTTTAAAATCCAATTCTCATTAAAAAACCCAAATTTCTTCAAAGGATTGCCAATCAATTGAGGAATAGCTGAACAAGGTGTGGTATATGATTACAGTGGGAAAAAAGAAGCCTGTAGACTTCTTTTGTAGCCTACAGGACACCTAGTATGACACTGGTGATAGCAGAGGCTCTTAACCAATGCTTGTTGGTAGGTATCTTAAACAGAAATCCATGTGACTTTCTCTGAGTTTATATTCAGTAAGGATTCTTAATCAATCAATAATCATTTGCTCAGTACCTACTACTCAGTCCCTGGAAATACAAAAACAAAAACAAAACAGCTATTACCCTCAGAGTTTACATTCTTACTGGGGAAACACTCTGTGGGTATATTTTTGTGTGTATGTGTATGTATGTATATGCGTGTATACACATTAGTCTAAAACAAAGACATACAAAAACAAATAGAAAGTAAATTTAAGCTGCAGGCATTAACAGTTGGGAGGAAGGGAATGGGGGAGAGGAAGGGACCAGAAAAGGCTTCTAGTATCAGGAGGAGTTTTAGCAAAGTCTTGATGGAAACCAGGGATTCCAAAAGATGGAAGTGAAGAGGGATAATCATCATCTTACTGTGTGTGTGTGTGTGTGTGTGTGTGTGTGTGTGTGTGTGTGTGTTTAATATTTTCACAGAAGCTTCATGGAAAAGAGTGGAAATGAAGGAAGAGACTAGATCTTATTAAAAAAATTTACTGCCAGGCTATTCCCTCTTTTTCATGATACTTTATCTTTAAGACAACTCTACTCCATGTACTGTGACTCTAAGTGCTATTCGCTTTATAAAATATGTGACATGTTTTGGATCAAATAGGAAGTACTCAGCAATCTTTCACCCACTGAGTTTTCTTGCTGGGGATCAGCTGTCCTCTCCTAATAACCACCATTGGAGATCCTTCGTAATTATTATAACCCCCTGCTTCTTCACTACCAATTACATACAGCACTGGCAATGGGGAACAGTAGCTTTCATCTTAGAAAAAGCAATAGGAGATGCTTCCCTTCCTTTCTTCCCCCTCCTAGATTTATGGTGCTTCTGATGCATTAGCACATCACGTTTACTAATGTGAAACCACAGCGGTACCTTTCAGTGAGGTTCTTTCATCATCAGCCCCTCGTTGTAATGAATTCACTGGAATATGTGCACCATGGTTCTCAAGGGGAATATAATGGGCCTGTTTAAAAATAACCATTCTCTTTCCATGCTGAGTTAGTTCAGTCTCTCTGTAAACATTTGACATTAAAAAGATAGTGTTTAAAGGAGGGAGTGGGGCAGTAGGAGGAGATGATTTTGCAAATTCTAGATACAACATGAATTTTTTAAAAAATCATTTCTATTCACCTTCCTTTCCCCAGAAATGCTTAATTGACATTACATTGTTGATGTAACCTTTGAATGTGTGTGATGATCAGGAAGGAAGGCTATAACAAAATCTTACCATTATTTCTACATACAGTGTGGTATAATGGAAAAAGAATTGAGTCTGTAGTCAGGAAACCTAAATTTAAACACCAGTTTTGCTACTTACCATGTAACCCTTACTTTACTCACTTTACTTCCATGAACCTCAGTTTATTCATATACAAAATCTGCAAGTTGGGTTAGATGTCATGGTCTCTAATGTTACATTAAATTTTAAAGCTGTGATCCTTTGAATGTAATTTTGCCTGCAGGAAGTTATTTATTCATATAGATAGGATTCATCTTAAGTTATTTTTTTTCTTAGTTTAATCTGACAACTCTTTCTTTAAATTTCTCTTTAAATATATTAAGGAACTAATGATCATAGAGGATATGGTAAAAATTAGTGTTGGCCCTGGGGTCAGAGCAGCTAGGTTCAAATTCTTCCTTTGATTCTCTCTTATCTTATGTGAGAAGAATTAATCTCTTTGGACCTCAGTTTCTTCATCTGTAAAGTGAAGGAATTGGACTAAATGACTTCTTAGACTTCTTCCAATTCTAGATCTATGGCTGTATAATTTCACAATAAAGTCAGTTTTTATTGGTGAGAAAATAGAACTGATGCTTTCCTAATACTTCAATATATTATTGGATGTCCTGGTATCAACTTGTATTCATATAATCATAGTTAAATTTTTTAATTGATGTCCTAGTTTTTAACATTATTGTCAACTGCCAATGATTTCCCCTCTCTATCCCATTAGAACTCTTCCTTGTACTAATGAAGTACAGTGGGAGACCAGCCAAGATGGAAGAATAGGAAGAAGTATAGCTGAGCTTCCCCAGCTACTCTAAAGAGATCTAGAAAATGTAATAGATTAAATTCTAATATGGAAATCCAAGGAAAAAAATCATAGTCATTTTTTTCCAGTGGAAACTGGTTTAAGAAGACAGAAATTTTTGGATACTGGGGATAGGGGTCTAGATAAGTGGGCTTTCTGATTTGAGCAATGAAGTAAGACCTAGAAATAATTGCAGGTCTGAGACTGTGCTGAGTAAAAGAAGCAAGTAGCACTTGTGGGGAAGTGGATATGATTAATGGGAGTGAATATCAGATTTTGATAGCCTTCAACCCTGTTTGAAGTCTATAGTGGAATAACCAGGGAAGGGAAAACTTGAACCAAAGAAACTACTAATATCTTTCAGCTAACAAATGGTGTCTAGAGTCAGCAGCAGTCTATTGGAGAACCAACTGAGAGCAAGTCCATAGTTATATTGCTCAGCCCCAATTCTAGGCCAAGAGCTTTCAAAATTTAGATTAAGGAAACAATCAGACTTGGACCAGGTCAGAAATTGGAAAGAGAATTAATCTATAGTGTAATAGCCAAGCAATAGATTTTTTGAAAATTAGAATAGACTAAAAAGGTGATGATTTCATAAAACAAGAAATATATTTTTTTAAAAATAGACAGGAAAAATGGAAGAAAACATAAGGTATTTCATATCTAAAACAAGTGACTATGAAAACACACCAAGGAGATATCATTTTAGAGTTATCAGACTATCTGGAAGTCACAACAACAATAACAATAACAACAAAAAGAACCTAGACATCACATTTCAAGAAATCATGAAAGAAAACTGACCAGATTTCTTAGAATCAAAACATGATAGAAATAGTAAGAACTCATATTACCTCTTGAAACTCCAAAATAAGAGTTTTCAGGAGTATTATACTCAGTCTAGAGCATCCAGGTTTTAAATATATAAATATGTATTTTTTATATATATATATATATATATATATATATATATATATGTGTGTGTGTGTGTGTGTATTCAAATATACATATATATGCACAAACTTACGTGTGTGTTGTATGTGTATGTGTGTGTGTGTAAGGAGCAGAGAGCTTTAGAATAGGATATTTTAGAAGATAAAATGTATATTATTAATTTGAGGTGGGGGGAGAGGATAAAAAAGAAGGAATGAATGTTTAATGAAATAAATGAATTGTAGGCCTTCCTGTTGAAAAGACTAGAGTTGTACAGAAACTTTGAAAAATAAATTAAACAGCCAAGAGAACCATAAAAAGACAAATATGAGTGAGCAATCACAAGGAGCTAGACAAGAATGAGGCATTTATCATAATAACATCAGAGGTCATTGAAGGAGTCATATTAGAAGGCCTTGAAGTGATCTTTATTATAATTTGATGATATTAAAAAGAAATAAGAAGGAGAAAAGGAATATATTAGGGGAAAATGAGAGAGAAAGTGGGGGAAATTATCTCACATAATTTGGGTGCAGAAGGAAAAGACTATACAAACCAAGAGAATAGAGGATCTTGAAGCTCATTTTCATCTGAACTGGTCAAAGGAGTAAACAGGAATACAGGCATAATTGGTGCAAAAATGCATTTTACTCAACAGGGAAATGGGTGTAAAATGGGAGAATGAAAATAAGAGGAAGAATAGGTTCATCTGTGTAGAACTCTCTCTACCAATACAGATTGGTAACATGCTCTACAATTTACAGTATTAGAAAGCTGAATGGGGGCACTATCCCCATCCCAATTTGTGTAAATTGTTTTTCTAGTGTCATTTAGTTGATATATTCCAGTGGTGAGACTTGAATTTATGTCTTCCTTATATCAAGATCAGTTCTCTGTGTCTCTGTCTTTGTCCCTGTCTCTGTCTGTTTCTGTCTATACTATGCTTCATTTATACTGTTTACTGTATAAGAAAGATCTTATGCATTTTAGTGTCATGGGCCCCTTTGGCAATCCAATGAAACCCACAGACCACTTCTCAGAATAATATTTTATTATCTACATTCACAATTTAAGAAATACAAGATTTCAGTAAGAGCTTAGTAAAAAATAATGATGAAGTAATTTTTCCCACAGGCAAATTCATAGATGCTCTCCAACTCTTTTCTCTCCCCAAAATATCTTTAGGTCCATGTTCCTGAGGTTAAGAACTATTACTGTAGATTAACCTAGATGTTTGGTCTGAATTAGTTAATGTTTATAAGCTTGTTATTTCATTCATTTTCTTTCCCTTTTTTTCTCTTCTTGCTCTTGTTCTGTCTGTCCTTTCATGTTCCTACTGCTTCCTCCGGTCTCTTTGCTCCCTACCTCCTTTATCAGCCTTTTTTTTAAATGACCTTTAGGGAAGAAAGAACTTTCTAGATTTTATTTTTGATCTTTGCATTTTTGCACATTGAAAATCATCTGAGACCTGAAGCATAAACCCATAAGAAACACGATCACTCTCTCCTTTATGAATTCATGAATCAAATAATAAGAGGACACTAGATGCTTAGTTTGTTACTTTAATTGTGTTGTTTATCTTTTGCCAAAAGGTTGTAACAAATGGTGTCTCCAGCATAAGTAATAATATGCCAGGCTCTTCAAACTAATATAGGTCATTGTATACTGTTCATATTTTAGTGACAACATGTTGTAATCTTAATACACTGAAAAAATAGGAAGTTACAGAAATGATTCACTTTAATTGTCAGGCAACAGAAGGATAGGGGTCTCCCAACAGTTGGAACCTGTTGCCATGGAAACCTTAATGTTCCATCATCTGAGAGATTAAAAATTGTGACAGTTAATGGATACTACAGTTGTTTGCATGTTTCATTAGTTTAAAAAATCATTATTTTGGACCCATGAGAGTTGATTTTTGGGGGGGAAAAGCATTACTATTTATTAAAATTTATCTCAGTAGAATATAGGATCACTAGAAAGGGAAGTGAGATGACTCAGGAATAAATGACCCATTTTGGCATCAGTGCTACTTGTTCTTTCTGTACTTCCCCTGATGATTGGCTAACTGAAATGATAGGATCATAGATTTAGAGCTGAAAATGACTTTAATGGTCACTGGTCCAACTCCTTAATTTTACAGATGAAAAAACTAAAGTCTACATACATGTTAAGTTATTAGCTTAAAGTCACATAGGAAATAAGTGACAGAGCTAGAATTTGCATTCCCAGGTCCTTTAACTCTAATGCCAAAGTATATTCCAGTAGTGCAGATCTCCATGATCCTTGTAAAAACAAATAAATTCTTTAAACTTAGCTTCACACTGTCATCCACTAAAATTATCATCACATCCTTCTACCTACTGTTTAGGTTTTAGAGAGAATATCCTAGATTGTATAAGGTTGGAATATTGCTGTGATGTAGGAAATGATGTGTTGGTAGAATTAGAAAAATATGGAAAGACTTAGATTTATAAAGGATGATATTATCCACTGCACTATGTTCCATGCCAGACTTTATCCAGAGTTCAAGTCCTGAATTTTCTTTTTTTTTAAATTAATACTTTTTATTTGCAAAACATATGTATGGGTAATTCCTAAACATTAACCCTTACAAAGCTTTCTGTTACAAATTTCCCTCCCCTACTCCCCAACCCCTCCCCTAGATAGCCAAGTCCTGAATTTTCAAAGGTATTCTAGGCATCTCTATTTAAATGTTTTACTGGCACCTCAGACTCGTGGCTAAAACAGAATTCTTCATCTTCATCCCTAAACCTGTCTTTTCCAAATTAAACTATTTTCTATCAGTAGCACCAACTTCTTTTCAGTCATCCAGGGTCAAAACCTCAAAAGAACTTTCCTCATCATTTAGTTGGTCCTATATATGTCAGCTACTTTAATAATGATGTTTCTTTGACCCCTAAATCCTTTGCCCATTTGAAACTGAAGTCCATATACGTGCCGAGTGATTAGCTTAAAGTCACACAGAACATAAATAATGACATTTCTTCTGATATGTTTAAAATAAGTTTTTATTGATGGATTTTTTTACATTGTCATAGATTTGTCTAATTTCCTTTCTCTTGCTGCTCTATTTCTGAGGGTCATTCCATATAAGAAATTTATTTTTAAAGAAAAAAAAAGAAAAAGAAGAGAAAAAAATCAGCATAACTGATAATTACACAAAAAAAACCCAATGTTCAATATTTGTGGACTCCCCACCTCTGCAAAAAGAGTGAAGTGGGAGAGTCTGCTCATATTTCATCTTTTGTGCCATGCTTATTCTTTATAGTTTTGCAACATTCATTTTTTATTTTTGGGGGGTTCTTTACATTTATTTCTTTGTAGTCATTGTATATTTAGCTTTCATAACCCTATTTACCTCATTCTACATCAGTTCATATTTTTCCATGTTTTTCTCCACTTATCACATTCATTATTTCTTATATTTATTTGGCCATTCCCCAGTTGAGGAGCATATACATCATTTCCAATTTTATGCTATCTCAAAACAATAAATCTATAAATATTTTGGTACATATGGAGACATTTAAAAAAATCACTAGTCTCCTTGAAGTATAAGCCTATTAATAGAATTTCTAGGGCAAAGGATTTAGATATTTTAATAACTTTATTTACCTAATTCCTGCATAATGGCATGGATATATAGCTCTACCAACAATGTATTAGTATGCCTATGCTCTCACAACTAACATTAATAATTCCTATATTTTGTCATTCTTGCCAATTTTCAGAATGTGAGATGAAACTTCAAGGTTGTTTTGACTTATACTCCTTGATTTATCTATTACCATTAGTGATTTGGAACGTTCTTTCATGTGGTTTTTAATAGTTGTATTTTTTCTTTAGAGTATTGTTTATATCCTTTGACCTTATCTATTGGGAAATGACTTTTGGATATATATATATATATATGTATATATATATATATATACATATATATATATATATATTTCTGAAAATATTGATAAAATATTTTTTCTCATTTAAACTATTCCCTTCTGATTCTAAGTGAATTAATTTCTTTTCCTTTTTGTTAAAAAACAATTTTCATATAATAAGGTATATTGTCTATTTAATCTAATTTATTTTTTGTAATTGGTGTTATTAATTGGCTAATAACATATCTTTCACCTATAACTGTGAGAAGCATTTCATCTATTTATCTTCTAATAATTTTTAGCATGATTTATATTTGAAAGCCATGTATCCATTTAGAATATGCTATGCAATATGATACAGTATAAGCTTTAATTTTTTCCAGAGTGCTTTCTTGTGCAATTCCTTTTTGTCCTGAAGCAATTAAGTGACTTACCCAGGGTCACATAGCCAGGAAGTGTTAAGTGTTTGCAGCCAGATTTGAACTCAGGTCCTCCTGACTTTAAGGCTGGTGCTCTATCCACTACACCACCAGCTGCCTCCAGAATGCTTTCTAATATTTTTCTGAGTAGTTTTTATCAGATAGGAAGTTTTTTCTTAAGTAACTTATATTTTAAGCTTTTTCAAACACTGGATTATAAAATTTCATTATTTCTGATACTCTCTCACCTGGAATATTACATTGATTTGCCTGTCTTTTTTTAAATTGACACTACTTAGTTTTGATGACTGCTATAATTTAATAAAAATGAGGGATGGAAGTATTATTTTGCCTTCATTCATACCTTTTTCCCCCCTCTTCATTTTCTTTGATAGTCTATATATTTTATTTTTCCAAATGAATTTTGCTATTATTTCATCAAACTTATTACTATTGAATTAAAAGTGTAAAATGATTTTGGATATGTTATTATTTCTTTTTTATATTTATTTATTTTTTTATTAAAGCTTTTTATTTGTATAACATATGTATGGGTAGTTCCCCAACATTGATCTTTACAAAGCTTTCCATTACAAATTTTACCTCAGTCCCCTCCCCTCCCCTAGATGGCACGAAGTCCACTACATGTTAATAATGTTGAAATGCTTGAGAAGTTATGCAAGAAAAATCCTATCTACAAGAAAAAAAAAAAAGAATCAGAGAAAGGCAACACAATGCAAGCAAATGTCAATAGAGATTATGAAGATGTTACGTTGTGGTCCATATTTCATTTCCCTCTCTCTGGGTGTATATGGTTTTCTTCAGTGAACAATTGGAACTGGTTTGAGACAATTCTTTGTTGCAGAGAGCCATGTCCATCAGAATTTATCATCATGTAATACTGTTGTTGCTGTGTATGATGATCTGATTCTGCTCGTTTCACTCAGCATCAGTTCATGCAAGTCTCTCCAGGCCCCTCTGAAATCGTCCTGCTGGTTGTTTCTTATAGAGCAATAATATTCCATAACATTCATATACCATAATTTATTCAGCCACTCTCCAATTGATGGGCATCCCTTCAGTTTCCAGTTTCTAGCCACTACAAAAAGGGCTGCCGCAAACATTCTTGCACATGTGGGTCCCTTTCCCTCCTCTAAGATCTCTTTGGGATATAGGCCCAGTAGAAACACTGCTGGATCAAAGGGTATGCACAGTTTGACAACTTTTTGAGCATAGCTCCAAATTGCTCTCCAGAATGGTTGGATCC
>JAJPUD010007083.1:63088-98937 GCA_023553655.1 Myrmecobius fasciatus
TGCTGCTGAACTTTGTTGGTAATATATAAAAATGCTGATGATTTATGTGGATTAATTTTGAATCCTGCCACTTTGCTAAAGTTGTGAATTGTTTCTAGTAGTTTTTTAGTTGAGTCTCTAGGGTTCTCTAAGTATACCATCATGTCATCTGCAAAGAGTGATAATTTGGTTTCTTCATTACCTACTCTGATTCCTTTTATCACTTTTTCTTCTCTTATTGCTAAAGCTAACATTTCCAATACAATATTAAATAGTAATGGTGACAGTGGGCAGCCTTGTTTCACTCCTGATCTTATTGGGAATGGTTTTAGTTTGCCTCCATTACATATGATGCTTGCTGATGGTTTTAAATAGATGCTACTGATCATTTTAAGGAAAAGCCCATTTATTCCTATACTCTCTAGTGTTTTGAATAGGAAAGGGTGTTGGATTTTATCAAAGGCTTTTTCTGCATCTGTTGAGATAATCATATGGTTTTTGTTAGTTTGGTTATTAATATAATTAATTATGCTGATAGTTTTCCTAATATTGAACCAGCCCTGCATCCCTGGTATAAATCCTACTTGGCCATAGTGTACTATCCTGGGGATGACTTTCTGTAATCTCATTGCTAATATCTTATTTAAAATTTTTGCATCAATATTCATTAAGGAAATTGGTCTATAGTTTTCTTTCTCAGTTTTCTCCCTACCTGGTTTAGCTATCAGCACCATATAGGTCTCATAGAAGGATTCTGGCAGTATACCTTCTGTCCCTATGTTCTCAAATAGTTTGTGTAGTATTGGAATTAATTGTTCTTTGAATGTTTGGTAGAATTCACATGTAAATCCATCTGGCCCTGGAGATTTTTTCTTAGGGAGTTGGTTAATGGCTTGTTCTATTTCTTTTTCTAATATGGGACTATTTAAATAATTTATTTCCTCTTCTGTTAACCTGGGCAATCTATATTTTTGTAGATATTCCTCCATTTCATTTAAATTATCAAACTTACTGGCATAAAGTTGGGCAAAGTATCTTTTAATTATTACTCTAATTTCCTCTTCATTGGAGGAAAGTTCTCCCTTATCATTCTTGAGACTAACAATTTGATTTTCCTCTTTCCTTTTTCTTATCGAATTAACTGAAGGCTTATCTATTTTGTTAGTTTTTTCATAGAACCAACTCTTAGTTTTATTTATTAATTCAATAGTTTTCTTATTTTCAATTTTATTAATTTCTCCTTTTACTTTTAGAATTTCCAATTTGGTATTTAATTGAGGGTTTTTAATTTGTTCTTTTTCTAGTTTTTTTTTAATAATAAGCCCAATTCGTTGATGTTTTCCTTCTCTATTTTATGCAAGTAAGCATCTAGAGATATAACGTTGCCCCTTATAACCGCTTTAGCCGTATCCCACAAATTTTGGTATGTTGTCTCCTTATTGTCATTCTCCTGGATGAAATTATTGATTGTGTCTATGATTTGCTCTTTCACCCATTCATTCTTTAGGATTAGATTATTTAATTTCCAATTAACTTTTGGTTTATTTTCTCCTGGCCTTAAATTGCATGTGATTTTTATTGCATCATGATCTGAAAAGGATGCATTTACTATTTCTGCCTTTCTGCATTTGATTTTGAGGTTTTTATGCCCTAACACATGGTCAATTTTTGTATAGGTTCCATGGACTGCTGAGAAAAAAGTAAACTCTCTACTGTCTCCATTCAACTTTCTCCATAGATCTATCATACCTAACTTTTCTAACAATTGGTTTATCTCCCTAGTTTCTTTCTTGTTTATTTTGTGGTTTGATTTATCTAATTCTGAGAGAGCAAGGTTGAGATCCCCCACTAGTATCGTTTGGCTGTCTATTTCTTCTTGCATCTCTCTTAATTTCTCCCCTAGGAATTTGTGTGCTATTGCACTTGGTGTATATATATTTAATATAGATATTGCTACATTATCTATGGTACCCTTTAATAAAATATAGTTTCCTTCCTTATCTCTTTTGATTAGATCTATCTTGGCTTTTACTTGATCTGAGATAAGGATTGCTACCCCTGCTTTTTTTTTGTTCACCTGAAGCATAATAGGTCCTGCTCCAGCCATTTACCTTCATCCTATATGTGTCACTATGTTTTAGATGTGTTTCTTGTAGACAACATATTGTGGGATTCTGGTTTTTAATCCAGTCTGCTATCCGCTTCTGCTTTATGGGAGAGTTCATCCCATTCACATTCACAGTTAGAATAACTAATTCTTTATTTCCTGCCATCTTATTTACCCAAGTTATGTTTTCCCCTTTCCTTTCCCCTTTCTCCCTTCCCCCCTCCTCAGTACTTTGCTTTTGATGACCCCCTCCCCCAAACAATACTCCACCTTTTATATCCCCTCCCCCCTGTTTTTACTCCTTTCCCCTGATTCTTCTATTTTCCCTTCTATTAGTTTGTCCCTTACTTTTCCTCCTTTCCCTCCCACTTCCCTCTAGCAACAGACAAGTTTCTATGTGAAATCAAATGTCTGATATACACTTTTAGAGCCCAACCTGATGAGAGTAAGATTTACACAATGCTCATCTCCCTCCCCTCTTTCTCTCAATTATATTAGGCTTTCTTTGCCTCTTCAAGTGATTTTACCTTGTTTTTACCTCCTTTTTTTTTAGATCTTATTTTACCACTTTTTCCCCTCTTTTCCCCAGTATGATATCCTTTCCCCCTCTAGTTATCTTTTTCATATTATCAAAGTAAAATCAAATTATACCCCCATTCTTTAAGGATACCCCTAGTAGAGATATAGATCTCAAGAGTTCTTTCCTTTTTACCTTTTTACGCTTCTCTAGAGTTCTGTGTTTGGAGGTCAAATTTTTGTTCAGATCTGGTCTTTTCATTAGAAATAGGTGAAATTCCCCTGTATCATTAAATGACCATCTTCTTCCCTGGAAGATGATGCTCATTCTAGCTGGATAGCTTATTCTTGGCTGTAATCCAAGTTCTTTTGCCTTTCAGAATATCTGATTCCAGGCCCTTCTATCCTTCAATGTGGAAGCTGACAGATCCTGTGTAATTCTAATGACAGTTCCTCGGTATTTGAACTGTTTTTTTCTAGCAGCTTGTAATATCTTTTCCTTGGTGTGATAGTCCTGAAATTTGGCCACGATATTCCTTGGGGTTTTAATTTTGGGGTCTCTTTCAGGAGGTGATCGGTGGATTCTTTCAATACCAACTTTGCCTTCTGATTCTAAAACCTCAGAGCAATTTTCTTTCATGATTTCCTGAAAGATAGCATCGAGGTTCTTTTTTTCATCGTGATTTTCAGGGAGTCCAATAATTCTTAGATTGTCTCTCCTGGATCTGTTTTCCAAGCCAGTTGTTTTTCCTAGGAGATATTTCATATTTTCTTCTAATTTTCATTTTTTTGTTTTTGCTTGACTGATTCTTGAAGTCTTATTGAGTCATTCATTTCAATTTGTTCAATTTTAATTTTTAAGGTATTATTTCCTTCAGTTATCTTTTTTAGGTCCTTTTGTAACTGGCCAATTGAATTTTTTGGTTCATTGCATTCTTTTTCCATTTTGCCAATTTTATTTTTCAGTGAATTGTTGTCTTTTTCCAATTCACTAATTTTATTTTTCAGTGAATTTTTATCTTTTTCCAATTCACTAATTTTATTTTTCAGTGAATTTTTATCTTTTTCCAATTCACTAATTTTATTTTTCAGTGAATTTTTATCTTTTTCCAATTCACTATTTTTATTTTCTAGTGAGTTGGTGATTTTTTCCAATTCACCAATTTTGTTTTTCAGTGAATTGTTGTCTTTTACCAATTCACTATTTTTATTTTCCAGTGAGTTGGTGACTTTTTCCAATTCACTAATTTTGTTTTTCAATGAATTTTTGTCTTTTTCCGATTCACCAGACTTATTTTCCAGTTTTTCACATCTCTGTTGCAGGGCGATGTTTCCTTCTTGCACTGCTCTCAATTTATTTCCCCAATCTTCTTCTAGCTCTCTTTTGAGATTCTTTATGCAGTCTTCCAGGTAAGCCTTCTGAAAGGGAGACCAGCTTAAGTCTACCTTTGTGGCTTTATCTGGGATTGTTTTCAGAATCTCAGGATCTGGGGACTGCTCTAGTTTCTCTCCATAAAAGCTGTCTATGGTGAGAGCTCTCTTCTTCTTGCTCATTATGTTTAGCTGAGGTATCAGTTAACAGCAGGGAATTCTGCAGCCCCAGCAGCAGCAGTGGCAGCAGTGGCAGCAGCAGCAGGCGGGATTTCAATTTGCCCTGGGGCAGTTTGCCGAGTTGAGTTCCGGTCTGGGGCTGATCTGGCTAGATCCACACTAGGACCACACTTTCAGCTGCTCTCAATCCACCCTTTCTCAAAGGTAGACCTGCCAAAGCACCTGCCCGCAAGCAGAGCAAAGTGGCCCAAGGGTCTCCCAGGGAGCCCTTCCTGGCAGCCTAAAATCTTCTGGTCCATCCCAGCCCCGGACTTGCACCCCGGCTGCGCCCTGGCGTCTGAGCACTGGGAGCTGCTCAATCCCCTGCCCGTCTAAAACTGACCTCAGAAGTTCTTTCAAAGTAGATTGTTGATAGAAGTGCGTTGTAGTCCAAGTGTTTGGTGAAGCCCTCACTCCAGAACCAGTTCAGAGGCTCAGTTTGTCTGTGTTTGAGGGAAGGTCTCAAGAGCTTACAGAGAATGCTGTCTGCAGTTCGCCATCTTGGCTCTGCCCCCCCTATGTTATTATTTCTACTTTATTAGAATACCCTAGCCATAAGCATTGCATATTCCTTTAGTTATGTATTTGTTGTTTCTTTATATAACTCTGTAACTGATTTCATATAAATCTGTTATATACCTTGGTAGATGGATCCCCTGATATTGCATGTATTTTATTTATTTGGAATGCAATTTCCCTTTTTATTATATTTTTTCTTGAAGTTTATTATTATTATTAAGAAATGATGTTGATTTTTGAGAATTTATTTTGTGGTCTGCAACTTTGCTAAAGCTATTGTTTGAATTATTATTTATAATTTTCCAAGTAAACCATTAAATCATTAACAAATAAGGATAGGTCATCAGAATTCCACCTTCTCCATCCTCAAATTTTATAGATGAGGAATTTAAGAGCTTGAGAGATTCCTAAGATTCCAAAGGCTAATTAGTCTTAGCAGAGCCTGGACTTCTGGGGGTGGAGCCAAAACAGTAGAATAAAGCCAAGAAGCTACTTGAGTTTTCCCAGTTTCCTTTGAAAACCATTTGAAGCCAAGCCTCTGAACAGAGTCTGATGGAATGAAATCACTCTCCAGCTCAAGATAGATTGGAAAAATTTCAAGAAAGGTCAGTTTCATTGAGGAGAAAAGAGTGTTCAGCTCAGGTCAGATAGACTCTGGAAAAGCCAGTAAAAGAGTCTTAACTACAGCAAATGAGCAACTAGGTCCTTTAGTCCTGGCTCAGTAGAGGAATAAATCAGGGGGGCAGGTTCCAGGCCCAGCCCAGAAGGCAAACTAGGTTGTTTCCTGGAAAGAGCAGGAGAATAGACCTCCTGCAAACACAAGGGGCCCCTGTGTTAGCCAAGGTTAAGAGTGGCATAGAAAGCTTGGGACAGCACCCCCTTTACCCCAGGAGCAGAGCTCAACCATAAAATAAAAAAAAATACCGAAAGAAAGGGATAGAAAATGAGCAAGAAACAGAAAAGAACCTTGACTGTAGAAAGCTACTATGGTGACAGGTCAGATGAGGACATAATGTCCACAGAAGAAATCTCAAAGAGTGATATGAATTGGTCTCAAGCCCAAGAACTCTTGGAAGTGCTCATAAAAGACTTTAAAAGACAAATAAGAGAGATAAAAAAAATGAGAAACAAAATGAGAGATATACATGATGCATGATAGAATCAGCAACTTGGAAAAGCAAGGAAAAAATTATCTGAAGAAAACAACGTTTTAAAAGGAACTCACCAAATGGAAAAAGAGATACAAAAAGTGCCTGAAGAAAGTCACACACTAGAAATGTTGTTTTTTAGCAATAAGAAAAGAATAAGAAATTAAAGGAATTAGAATAGGCAATGAGGAAATAAAACTATCACTCTTTGCAGAAAATAGGATGATATACTTAGAGAATCCTAGAAAATCATCCAAAATATACTGGAAACAATTCACAGCTTTAGCAAAGTTGCAGGATATAAAATAAACCCACACAAGTCAACAGCATATGTATATATTACTGACAAAGCCCATCAGCAAGAGATAGAAAGAGAAATTCCATTTAAAATTACTGTAGAAAAAATAAAATACTTGGGGTCTATCTTCCAAGACAAACCCAAGAACCATATAAACATAATTACAAAACCCTTCTTACACAAATAAAGTCCGATCTAAACAATTGGAAAAATATCAATTGCTCATGGGTAGGCCAAACTAATATAATAAAATTACAATTCTGCCTAAATTGGCCTATTTGTTCAGTGCCATATTAATCAAACTGACAAAAAATTATTATTTAGAACTAGAAAAAATAATAACAGAATTCATCTGGAAGAACAAAAGGTCAAGAATATTAAGGTAATTAATGAAAAAAATGCAAAGGATGGTGGCTTAGCAGTAAACCTAAGTAAACCTTAGCAAACCTAAAACTCTTATTGTGAAGCAGCAGTCATCAAAACCATCTGGTACTGGCTAAGAAGTAAAGTAGTCAATCAGTGGGATAGATTAGATACACATGACACAGCAATCAACACTTATAGCAATCTAGTATTTGATAAATCCTAAACTCCAGCTTCTGGAATAAGGACTCACTATTTGACAAAAATTGTTGGGAAAACTGGAAAATAATGTCAGAAACTCAACATAGACCTACATCTTACACCCCATACTAAAATAAGGTAGAAATGGGTACATGATTTGTGAATAAAGGATGATAACATAAACAAATTAGGAGAACAAATAATTTAATTATCAGATCTTTGGAGAAGGGAGGAATCTATGACCAAAGAAGAACTAGAGAACATTAAGAAAGCAAAATAGACAACTTTGATTGCATTAAATTAAAAAGATTTTGCACAAACAAAACCAATAGAAACAAAATTAAAAGGGAAGTACAAAGCTGGGAAAAAATCTTTATAGTTAGTGTTTCTGATATAGACCTTATTTTTAAAATATATGAAGAATTGTGTCAGCTTTATAAGAATACAAGTCATTCCCCAACTGATAAATGATCAAAGAATATGAACAGACAATTTTCAGATGACAAAATTAAAGCCATCTATAATTATATGAAAAAATGCTCTAATCTAATGTTCTGACTATTGATTAGAGAAATACAAATTAAAATAATTCTGAGGTACCACTTCACATCTCTCAGATTGGCTAAGATGGCAGGAAAAGATAATGATGAATGTTGGAGGGGATGTGGGAAAACCGGAATACACATGTGCAAAAATATTTGTGGCAGCCTTTTTTATAGTGCCAAGAAACTGGAAACTGAGTGGATGCCCATCAGTTGGAGAATGTCTGAATAAGTTATGATATATGAATGTTATGGAATATTATTGTTCTACAATAAATGATCAGCAGGATTATTTCAGAGAGGTCTGGAGAGATTTATGGAAAGTGATGCTAAAGGAAATGAGCAGAACCAGAAGATCATTGTATAAAGCAATAAGATTATATGATGATCAATTCTGATGGGCATGGCTCCTTTCAATAATGAGATGATTTGGACCAGTTCCAATGAACTTGTGATGAATAGAGCCATTTACACACAGAGAGAACTGTGGGAACTGAGTGTTGATCACAACATAGCATTTTTTACTCTTTTTGCTATTGTTTGCTTGCATTTTATTTTCTTTCTCATTTTTTTCCTTTTTGATCTTATTTTTCTTGTGCAGCAAGATAATTGTATAAATATGTATGCATATAAGGGATTTAACATATTTTCCATGTTTAACATATATTGGATTACTTGCTGTCTGGGGGAGAGGATAGGGGAAAAAGGGGGAGATTGGAACACAAGGTTTTGCAAGGGTCAATGTTGAAAAATTGTCCATGCATATGTTTTGAAAATAAAAAGCTTTAAGAAAAAAAAAAGGAAACTGGGACATTAAAGCATTGTTGATGAAGTTGTGAAATGATCTAACCATTCTGGAAAGCAATCTGGAACTATGACCAAAGAGCTATCAAACTGTACATGCCTTTTAACCCAGCAGTGCCTTTAATGGATCTGCATCTCAAGGAAATCTTAAAAGAGGGAAAAGGATCCATATGTGCAAAAATGTTAGTAGCAGCTTTTGTTTTCTGGTAGCAAAGAATTGGAAAATGAGAAGATGCCCATCAGTTGGGGAATGGCTGAATAAGTATGAAGGTAATGGAATGTTATTGTTCTACTAAAATTATGAACAAGCTGATTGTAAAAAGGCTTGGAAAGATTTACATGAACTGATTCTGAGCAAAACTAGCAGAACCAGGAATACATTGTGCACAATAACAGCAGCAAGAATGTGTGATGATCAACTCTGAAAGTCTGAAAGATTGGTTCTTCTGAGTGGTTCAGTGATCCAAAGCAATCCCAATGGATTTTGAACAAAAATTGCCATCTACATCCAGAAAAAGTACTAAGGAGACTGAATGTAAATGAACACATGCTATGTTCATTTTGTTTTTCTGTTTTTTTTTTAATCTCATGTTTTTCCTTTTACTCTGATCTTTTTCTCCCAATATAATTCATAAAGCAATGCATATTAAAAATAAATAAATTTACTAAAAAGTATAAGAATAATTTTTAATCTCTTTATCTACTTCTTTTCCTTGTCTTTTTCTTATTGCTAGTATTTCTATGTATAAAATAATAATAACGAGCATAGGCATGCTTGTTTTGTTCCAGTTTCATTGAGAAATTGCTTATGATTTAAAATTGATAGTTTTTGTGATATTAAAACAGTATCCTTCTATGCCTATACTTTGTAGTATTTTTAGCATAAATGAGTGTTATATTTCAACAAAGATTTTTCCTGTGTCTATTGAAACAATCAAGTAGCTTGTGACATTTTTGTTTTTAGTATAATTAATTATGTTGATAATTTACCTAATGTTGGACCATCTCTTCATCCCTGTATAAATCCAACTTGCAAATAATGAATAATTTTTTGGATGAATTTCTGTCATGTGTTTGACAGGATTTTATTTTAAAATGTCAGGTCAATATTCATTAATAATATTAGTTTATAGTTTTTCTGTGCTTTATCCTTTCTTAACTTAGA
Source organism: Myrmecobius fasciatus (assembly GCA_023553655.1). Classification (NCBI taxonomy): domain Eukaryota; kingdom Metazoa; phylum Chordata; class Mammalia; order Dasyuromorphia; family Myrmecobiidae; genus Myrmecobius; species Myrmecobius fasciatus. The sequence continues at coordinate 72,321 of JAJPUD010007083.1, forward strand.
TAATACAAATACATTTATGTATAAAAAGATTCTGGAAGGGTGATTTTTTTTCTCAGTTTATAAGAATAATTTATGGAGAACACATTTATTGTTCTTTAAAAGTTTGATGTAGTTCTCCTGAAAATCCATTAGGACAAAGAGCTCTCCTCTCTTCTTCCACTTGTTTATAGCTAATTCTGTTCTCTTTTCTGAGATTGTTTATTTCTTATTTCTCTTTGTTTTTCTGTTATTTTGAATATTTTATATTTTAAAAGCATTCTATTTCTTTGGTGTTCTCAGTTTTGTTAAATGTGATTATTATTAGTTTTAAAATTTCTTGATTTTGTTGTAATTTTGCCTTGTTTGCTATTTTGTTGATTTTATTTTATGCCCTATTTTAATTAAATTAACTTAAGTTTCCCCCCCAAATTTTATTAGTCTTTTGAAAGAATCAGCTTTTAGTTTTATTTTGCGCTAATTTTTGTTGTTTTTTCAGTTGTTTCAGATCTGTCTGACTGACTTCATTTGGAATTTTCTTGGCAAAGATACTGGAGTATATTGCCATTTTCTTTTCCAATTCATTTTACAGATGAAAAATTGAAGCAAACAGGGTTTAGTGATTTGAAGGCTAGATTTACACTCAGGAAGATGGATCTTTCTGACTGTAGGCCCCATACTCTATCCATTATGCCATCTGGCCAGCCTTGTGCTGATTTTGGATTTGTTTATTTGTTGAATTCCTAATTTTATTTCTTGGCCAGTACCAAATGGTTTTGATGACCACTGCTTTGTAATATAGTTTTAGATCTGGTACAGCAAGTCCACCATCGTCAGCCTTTTTTTTCCATTAATCCCCTTGAAATCCTTGACCTTTGTTCTTCCAAATGAACTTTGCTACTATTTTTTCTAGATCTGTAAGATAATTTCTTGGGAGTTTGATTGGTATGGCACTAAATAAGTATATTAATTTGGGTTGTATTGTCATTTTTATTATATTCGCTCGGCCTACCCATGAGCATTTTAAGTTTTTCCAATTGACTAGGTCTGATTTTATTTGTGTGGAAAGTGTTTTGTAGTTTAGTTCATATAGTTCCTGACTTTCCCTTGGCAGATAAATTCCCAAATATTTTATGCTATCAACACTTATTTTGAATGGAATTTTTTTTGTATCTCTTGCTGCTGAATTTATTGGTAATATATAAAAATGCTGATGATTTATGTGGATTTATTTTGCATCCTGCAACTTTGCTAAAGTTGTGAATTGTTTCTAGTAGTTTTTTAGTTGAGTCTTTAGGGTTCTCTACATATATCATCATGTCATGTGCAAAGAATGATAATTTGGTTTTCTCATTATCTACTCTAATTCCTTTCATCTCTTTTTCTTCTTTTACTGCCAAAGCTAACATTTCTAAGACAATATTAAATAATAATGGTGACAGTGGGCAGCCTTGATTCACTCCTGATCTTATTGGGAATGGTTCTAGTTTGATTCCATTACATATGATGCTTGCTGAAGGTTTTAAGTAGATACTACTAATCATTTTAAGGAAAAGCCCATTTATTCCTATACTCTCCAGTGTTTTTAATAGGAATGAGTGTTGGATTTTATCAAAGGCTTTTTCTGCATCTATTGAGATAATCATATGGTTTTTGTTAATTTGGTTATTAATATAATTGATTATGCTAATAGTTTTCCTAATATTAAACCAGCCCTGCATTCTTGGTATAAATCCTACTTGGTCATGGTGTATTATCCTGGGGATAACTTTCTGCAATCTCATTGCTAAAATCTTATTCAAAATTTTTGCATCAATATTCATTAGGGAAATGGGTCTATAGTTTTCTTTCTTAGGTTTCTCCCTACCTGGTTTAGCTATCAGCACCATATCTGTGTCATAGAAGGAATTTGGTAGTACACCTTCTTTCCCTATTTTTTCAAATAGTTTATATAGTATTGGGATTAATTGTTCTTTGAATGTTTGGTAAAATTCACATGTAAATCCATCTGGCCCTGGAGATTTTTTCTCAGGGAGTTGATTAATAGCTTGTTCTATTTCATTTTCCAAAATGGGGCTATTTAAATAATTTATTTCCTCTTCTGTTAACCGAGGCAATCTATATTTTTGTAGATATTGCTCCATTTCATTTACATTATCAAATTTATTGGCATAAAGTTGGGCAAAGAAACTCCTAATTATTACTCTAATTTCCTCTTCATTGGAGGAAAGTTCTCCCTTATCATTTTTGAGACTAACAATTTGATTTTCCTCTTTCCTTTTTCTAATCAAATTAACTAAAGGCTTATCTATTTTGTTGGTTTTTTCATAAAACCAACTCTTAGTTTTATTTATTAATTTGATAGTTTTCTTATTTTCAGTTTTATTGATCTCTCCTTTAATTTTCAGAATTTCCAATTTGGTATTTAATTGAGGGTTTTTAATTTGGTCTTTTTCTAGCTTTTTTAATTGTAAGCCCAGTTCATTGATCTTCTCTTTCTCTGTTTTATGCAAGTAAGCATCTAAAGATATAAAATTACCCCTTGTAACTGCTTTAGCCGTGTCCCACAAATTTTGGTATGTTGTCTCATTATTGTCATTCTCCTGGATGAAATTATCGATTGTGTCTATGATTTGCTCTTTCACCCATTCATTCTTCAGGATTAGATTATTTAATTTCCAATTAACTTGTGGTCTATTTTCTCCTGGCCTTAGAGAACATGTGAATTTTATTGCATCATGATCTGAGAAGGATGCATTTATTATTTCTGCTTTTCTGCATTTGATTTTCAGGTTTTTATGCCCTAACACATGATCAATTTTCGTATAAGTTCCATGAACCCCTGAGAAAAAAGTATACTCCCTTCTAACACCATTCAAGTACCTCCAGAGATCTATCATACCTAACTTTTCTAGCCTTTTGTTTACCTCCCTAACTTCTTTCTTATTTATTTTGTGATTTGATTTATCTAATTCTGAGAGAGCAAGGTTGAGATCCCCCACTAGTATAGTATTACTGCCTATTTCTCCTTGCATCTCTGTTAGTTTCTCCTCTAGGGAATTCCTAATTTTAAAAAATCATATTTATTTCACTAATTCTCTTCTATTTTGTTAATGCATATTTGTAGGGATTTGATTGCCTCCCATTCCCCTTCTCCCCACTAGTACTGCTTTAGAAGCTTCCCAGAAATTTTGGTAAATTTTTTCATTATCATTTTCTTTCACATAATTAATGCTTCTGTGATTATTCTTTGACCCACTCATTTTTTTATGGTCTCATTTTAAAATTTCCATATGATTTTGTGTCTTTTGTTTTTAGTCATTGAATTGATTACTAATTTTTTTGTTATAATCTATAAAAGATTTACTATTTCTATTTTTTTACAGTTTTTTTTCTTGCAAAATCTCTGTGCAATAATATTTTTTAAAAGTTCCATATTGTGCTGAGAAATACTTATTTAGAAATTGCATTTAAAAAGACCCTAAAAGTCTTTTAGCTGGGAAAATATAGAACAATAGCTTGAGGAACAGCAGGATGAAGATTTTTAAAGGATAGGGAAGATATAAACATAGTTTTTAGACAGAAGAAAAAGAGTTTATATAGAAAGAAAGTTTAAGATTGGAAAGAGAGCTGCTCAAAGGGGAAAGCCTCTCAAGGAGATGGGAGGGATGAGATCAGGAACATAACTAGATGGGTCATTTCATCAGAGACTAGAGCAAAGAAGGACAATATGGTGAAGGTCATGTTGAGAGAAATGACGTACTGTAGAATTGGGGAAAGTTGTCCAGAGATGGTCTTTATTTGGAAAAAAAATAGAAATGAAATCTACTGAGTGAGAAAGGATGGAGTGGCACAAGTAGTGTGAGAGAAGATAATGCTTGGAAAATTCAACTGACAATCAATTTGGAAAAAGTAAAAATCTTGATTAAAATATTGAGAGCCCACATAAAATTAGTTAACATTTTGTTGCTTGTTTGTTTTCTTCTTTCTTATAGTTTTCCTCTTTTTTATTTCACAACATGACTAATAAGAAAATATGTTTAAAAGAATTGCACACATTTTAACAATATCAGATTACTTGGTGTCTTGGGGAGGAGGGAGGTAAAGCAAGGAGGGAGAAAAATTTGGAACAGAAAGTCTTACAAAAATGAATGTTGAAAATTATCTTTGCATATTTTTGGAGAAATAAAATAGTATTGAAATTTTTTTAAAAAATTAGTTAACATAAATTTGCATTGGGCCTAGTCAGTATGATTGTTTAACTTTCTCTGATGCCATGCTGTAACATGTGAATATTAATGGAAAATGTAGATGGTGGTGGAAAGGGGAAGGGATTACCCAGGTCTCTGATTTTTTTTTGATTAAAGCTTTTTTTATTTTCAAAACATATGCAAAGATAATTTTCAACATTCACCCCTGCAAAAAATGCAAAATGTAGATGGTGGTGGAAGGGGGAAAGGATTACCCAGGTCTCTGATATTTTTTTTGATTAAAGCTTTTTTATTTTCAAAACATATGCAAAGATAATTTTCATCATTCACCCTTGCAAAATCTTGTGTTCCCAAATTTTTTCTTTCCCTTTCTCCTACTTCCTCTTCTAGACGGCAAGTAATCTAATATATATTAAACATAAATTAAACATATAATTAAACATTAAACATGCTGCACAAGAAAAATCAGATCAAAAAGAAAAAAAAGAGAAATAAAACGAAATGCAAGAAAACAATAACAAAAAGAATGAAAATGCTATGTTGTGATTCACACTCAGTTCCCATTCTCTCTGGGTGCAGATGACTTTCTTCATCTCATTGTTGAAAAGAGCCAAGTTCATGATAATTGATCATGTATAGTCTTGTTGTTGCTGTGTATATTGATCTCCTGGTTCTACTCACTTCACTCAGCATCAGCTCATGCAAGTCTCTCCAGGTCTTTTTGAAATCATCCTGTTGATTGTTTCTTATAGGATAATAATGTTCCACAGCATTCATATACTATAACTTACTCAGCCATTCTCCAATTGATGGGCATCCACCCAGTTTCTGGTTCTTTGCCACTACAAAAAGGGCTGCCACAAACATTTTTGCACAAATGGGTCCTTTTCCCTTTTTTTTGATCTCTTTGGGATACAGACCCAGAGCAAGTCCCTGATTTTAAAAAGCTTATATAGCAATAGAACAAGGATGCCAGGGATTTTTGTGCTATGAATAGCACAGAGTTTGACTGGTTAATTATAGGGTCAAGATTTCAAACCAAAGGTGATGGATCAGGAAAGTAGGAAAAAGTTGAATGACCAGAGGCATCCTTTAATCTTTTTAGTACAGTGCCTAATTAGTGGTGAATTGAACTGACAAGGCTTCAAAAGCAGCCCCTCCAAAACTGAGGTGCAGATTTTTAGGCCCATATTGATAATTCACAGACACTGACCACTGACTCAGTAGACTCATCCAATAAGATAGTGCTTTTCAACAGACTGCTTTGTTTCTCTCCCTTCAATTTTTCATCTACATGAAGCTAAACTCTGAGTTCATCTTCTGGTTCCATAACTTACTAGCTATATGTGAGTCTTTGATTCTTCCCCAGCGCCCAGGATGGCTAAGTTCTAAGGCTTAACTGACCTGGGAAACAGGACTTTCATGTTATGGAACTTGTAATTAGCTTTCCTAGCCCTCTGCCTCTCATTTCTCATTCCTTATTAGACAATTCAGAGAATTACTCTCTCATTTAAATTGCACTGATGACCCCAAGGCCTTGCTTCCCTAGTGACAAGGCACTATCTTATTAATTCCATGTCAGCTCTTTGATTTACCTCTGTGTGTTTGATCATTCAACGTCTTTGGTCCTTTAACTGGGATTTGCATCCTGCTGGACATTTAAACCATCAGACTGCCATAGAGCTGGAGAGAGTCAAAACTTCACATTTATGCCCTCATCTGTTCTCCTGCCATCACTTCCATCCCTTTGTAGAACCCTTTGGAAACAACTCCTTTTTCTTTTGCCTTGCATCATGCTACAGTGGGAAAAATAACTTTCTGCTTTTAAAATTTATAAAAGATAAATCATAATGCTGGATCTATTTTTTTCCACTGGCCTGTTGCAAACCATAAAGGAAAACATAAATATTAGCTGTGATCATTATTGTTGTTATTATTGCCAGGGCAGTAAACCTTCCTATCAAGTGCTTGTTTTTTGATAGCTAACTTGTATACCCAATTCTGTCTCCTGCGTATACATTGAGAAAAGCACTTTTCTCACTCCAATATAAGAAGTCTATAACACAGGCTTTATTTGTATCTGTGGACACAAAGTTGTAATGGCATTCTACCTTATTATGTGAAAACCTTTGTGAAAGCTTATATTGACAAATGTAAACATTATTGTTTTTCTTCCAAGGCAGTACAAGCTTTAGGGCAAAACGTTCTTATCAAATTTCTTAACATATTTGAGTGGGCCACTAGGGGATCATTTAGTTAGTGCCTCAAAAAATAATTCACTAAATGGTACCTGAAAGGTTAATGTAGCTGACAAAAAGGCCACCCTCCCTTTGAACATTAAGAATGGAAGACTACGAGTCAGCATGTTCTATAAATGCACAGCCTGATCTGTATGTATATGGAACAAGCTAAAAGATTGTTCCAATACTCAGGCACCCATGCTCCTGGAATACCTGGGGACAGAAAAACCATAACTTTGGGGAATTGGAGAATTTGTGAAGTCAAAGGGAGAATGACTAAGAGGGGAAGGAACAGCCTGGAGAATTCCATTCCATATACATATATACATATATGTATGTATCTATCTTCCTAGATACACATTTAACTATTCCTATTTGCCTATCTTTTATCTATCTATTCATCTATGTATTTGTTTATTGATCTACATATCTATCTATCCACCTATCTCTCTGTCTATCTTTCTAGGCATCTCTGTATATATATATATATATATATATATATATATATATATATATATATATATATATTTCTATCTGTCTATCCATCCATCATCTGCCTATCTGCCAATCTATCTATCTATCTATTATCTATCCATTTACAAGTAACTGTAAATTACCTGTATTTATTACTGGGCCATATTACTAACTTTTAGACCATGGTGATTTCTTTTACACTGGAAACTTAAATTTTTCTGGTTTTTGAATGTATGTAAGTGTGAATATAAATGTCTGGGATCAGATTTATGATTTCATTAATTACTTATTCATCAAACCCACCATACCAATACAAATCTGTCTTTCTATGCATCTCTGTATACATTTCTATCTAGCCATTCATCAGCCATCTATCTGTCTATCTATCTGCCTATCTATCTATCTATCTGTCTGTCTGTCTGTCTGTCTGTCTATCTATCTATCTATTGTCTTTCTATTTACAGGTAACATTCTGGGCCATATCACTAACTTTTAGAATACTGTGATTTTATTTTACATTTTTTCTTGAATTTGTTTGAATGTATGTAAGTATGAATGTAAATATTTGGGATCAGATTTATGATTTCATTAATTACTTATTCAGTGAACCCACTATGCAAATACAAATTTATACCTACTCTTTTTCAACTTACATTCTTGAGAGTTGCCTGAGGCACTGAGAGGTTAAGGGACTATTAGGTTCACATAATCAGTATGTTTCAGCTTTTGTCTTCTTGACTTTAAGGATGGCTCTCTACCCATTATGCTATATTGTCAAGCTGTCCTCTCTGCTATGCATTTATGTTGTGTACATATGAAAAGTGTATTACTATATTATAAATGCAAATGCATATGAGCTTATGGCTTTTATAAAGAAGTGGTACCTTAATATATACATATAGGCAAATCTGGATAGTCTTAAACTCAAGACCAGCTCTTTTATTCACTATGCCAAACTGTATCTCTTATTCCCCTGACCAACTATCAGAGAGAGAGAAAGAGAAAGAGAAACAGAAAGTCACACAGAGAGAGACAAATAGAGAGAGACACAGAGAGAGACAGAGAGGGATGGAGAGACAGAGACAGAAAGAGAGAGACAGAGAGACAGAGAGAGAGAGAAAGAGAGAGAGAGAGAGAGAGAGAGAGAGAGAGAGAGAGAGAGAGAGTGTGTGTGTGTGTGTGTGTGTGTGTGTGTGTGTGTGTGTGTGTGTGTGTGTGAGAGAGAGAGAGAGAGAGAGAGAGAGAGAGAGAGAGAGAGAGAGAGAGAGAGAGAAAGAGAGAGAGAGAGAGAAACCTGAGAAACCTGACTTCTTCTTCTATTTTGGATGCAAGCTCTTCCAGAGGAATCCTGTTCCTCCTGAGTCTAGAGAGCTTCTCCCTTATTGGGGCTTTCTGGGCTGTGAGTCATATTTCGAGCCACATTTCTATTCAGTACGCTTCATGTAGTAGGCAGTTACCAAGTACTTATTGAATTTGATTTCTTGCTTCTATATCAGTGGTGCTATCTTTTTGGGCTCAGATTCTGATAAATGAAGTTATATGGTTCCAAAATACCACATTTAGTAACTGGGGGTAATATTTTCTTTTGTTGGCAATTTTGCTATCCCATTTGGTCCCCCAGTGGCTTGCATCTGTTTAAGCAGATACTATAGTCATGCATTTTTTTTTTTTGGTTGAGGTAGAAAATCTGGCTCTACTTCCTTAGATTTTACACTTTGATTGATGATGATAAAATCCCTGTGGCACAATGGACAAAGTTTACTTCTCTGACTTACTGCATATTGGTTTGGTGTTTCTGATTTGGCAGAATGCCCCAAGTAGTGTGGCTATGGAGGGACTTTTCTCAGTTGACATACTAATGTCATGTATTATTTTCATATACAAGATATATGTTTGTGCATATTTCTCTTCTGTAAGCACTATATTATAAGGAAACCCCAAAGCCCAAAACTATTCCTCCTTTTTCTTTTTTAACAAAGAAATCTTGATTATTCTTCAGCCATAACATTCAATTAAATTTTTTAATTACCCAGGGATCCATGTAATACATAAATATCTCCATGCTGTCTTTTGAAGGCACAGGTGATTCTACCAGTCAAAGACAGCCATAGTCCCAATTAGGAAAAAGGTAAATTTTGTTTAATGATTTTAAAAGCATCTGAGCAGTAGAGAAGAGAACTAGATTTAATAAGGAAGAACTGAGTTTGAATCCCAGCTCTCCTATATATGTGCTATATACACATATACATATATGTGATATACATACACACATAAATATGTATACATACATAGAGTTGTGTGTGTGTATGTGTGTGTGTATGTATGTGTGTATAAATCATTTTCTCTCCTTTCATCTCAGTTTACTACTCCTGGTGCTATAAAAGGTTGAAAGGTAGTGCATTATAAAAGATAGGGCCAAGAATTCCAATAGATGGAGAGAACCACCTGCAATCACAAAGAGGACTATGGAGATTGAACGTGGATCACAACATAGTATTTTCACCTTTGTTGTTGTTTGCTTGCTTGTTTTTTTTCTTTCTCATTTTTTCTCTTTTAATCTGATTTTCTCTATGTTTAGAAGAATTAACCTGTATTGGTTTATTTGATGTCTAGGAGAGGGAGGGCTGAGGGAAGGAGAAAAATTTGGAACACAAGGTTTTGCAAGGGTGAATTTTGAAAAATATCTTTGCATGTATTTTGAGAAATAAAATGCTATTGGTATATAAAAAAAGATAGGACCAAGTCCACTGCTGTTAAGAGTCAAGAAGATTTGAGTTGAAATCCTATACTATTCATGTGACCATAAATCACACTCTTAGTGTCCCAGAGTTTTAGGTCTAAACTGGAAATTATTTCAGAAATCATCTAGTCCAACACACTCATATCTTATAGAAAGAAAGCTCAGAATGAGGAAGATTGAGTGATTTAATCAAACTTATACAGGTAATAAGTGTCAGGTCTCCTGATTCCAGAATAAATACTTTTTCTATAATACCGTTTCCTTTCAGATCTTCCTTGAGATTATAAAATAAATTACAAGTGAGCTGCTAATTTGCATTGATGGAGGAAATTTCTACACCAAGAATTCTCTACACTGATGAAATCACAGATGCAGAACTCACACAAATATGAGGAAGTATGATTCAAATACCCCTTCCTCCCCTGTATTCTCCCCAATTCTAAGTCCTATGAGGCTTTCATTATCATTAATTATCCTTCTTCCTACAATTTCTACCTCCAAATACATGCCTTAGTCACAACAAGCTGGCAAATAATAATATCTATCCATGAAGATGTAAGCAGCTACAGCTTAAAGTATAATCACTCTCTGATATATTTATATTTCAATCAATGATTCTCAAAGATTCACAGCAAATCATTTTTAACGATTTCATTTTCGGCAATGTGACTGGTCAATGAGAGAGATTGGCCAAGGAGATGTTTTCCAAGGTCTCTCAAATCATATTACCTTAGAAAAAATTAAACTCCCCCCACTTCTTTGCAGAGGTGGCAGACCATGAATGTGGAATATTTCATGTAATATCACACTATGTTATTATGTTTGTTAGTTTTGATAAACTTTTTTTTCTTTCACCTTTAAAAATCTTTAACATGAAATCTCTCTCTAGAAGGAGGTGGGGGGAGGGATATAATGGGAATATAGGTGATATAAAAATGAAAGCCACCTATATAAATTTATTTTAAAAAGAGTCATTTGAGAGACAAAATAACAGAGTATCCAGGTCCTGTCTCAGACACATACTGACTATGAGATCTTGAGCAAGTAATTTCACTTTTCATAGTTCAATTCTTTAAAACAGCATGTTATAAATACCTACATGGGTAGAAAGAAATTTCTTATCAAGGTGTTTGCTATATCAATGAAACTGTAGTTCTATCCCCTATCTCTGTCTTCTGTCATTAGAAATGAGTCTTCCTATGAATGGCTTACATATATTTGGAGCTGTTTTTTTTTGTTTCATTTCTTTTTTGTTTTTTTCCAGTTCTGGTGATGAGATGACTACACCTCAGTCAACTTCAAACTTGTGTCTATCCCCCTGAACTATGGCATGCATTTACATTGCAGTTGGCTGCTTTATTTTATTTTATTTTATTTTTGCTGAGGCAATTGGGATTAGGTGACTTGCCCAGGGTCACACAGCTAGGCAATGTTAAGTGTCTGAGATCAAATTTGAACTCAAGTCCTTCTGACTTCAGGGCTGGTGCTCTATCCACTGCACCACCTAGCTGCCCCACAGTTGGCTGCTTTATATTAGGATCTCAGCCTACCACCCTGGGACATTACCCCCCTTTGGGAAGCTAACTGACTCATAAGTAAGTTGTCTCTGCAATTTCTCTTTTATGAATAAAATGCTTTACTTTTAATTGTTCACAATGCATATCTGGTAGTTTTTTTTTTAATGTTTTGAAGGACATTCCCCACAGGAGTTTCTTGAGCTAAGGGGAATATGTTGGTCCATTACAGAAGAAAGACTATACTCTTCCCCCCACTTCCTTCTGAAAGCACAACTTAGCTGTAGTCTCTTCTCCTAGTCATTCTTTCCATCTACCAGAACAAAAAAAAATCTACTTCCAATGTTTTTTTAATTGGCAATGATCATTCCTGATTATCATTTTCTTGGCGTAGTTTTCACCTGCTGAAGATTCTCTTCCTAAAACCTTATTTGGGTGACCTAGATAGGTAAGCATATTGACATCTCTGCAGTGCACATTAGCATAGCAGCACTCTCACAGCATTGATTAGCAGACAGAAAGCAGTAGCAACATCTTCAGATTTCTTTCCAAATGTTAGAGTTCTTTCATTTTCAAAGCTGGGATTTTTTTCCCCAATGAGTTGTTTCTAACCTATTTTTATTGTGGAGCATAGAAATTTTTAACAGCATTGGAGACAGTGGGGTTTGTGCCAAGATAAACATGCATCTTGAAGCAAAAACCAAACCAAACCAAACAAACAAAAAACACCCTCTTCCCCATTAATTGACAGGAATGGTCCCAAAGCAGGCAATAGTTAGCTATTTACCTTTCACATGGGAATTGAACAAGATTATCATGAATGTTCTTTCCCACTTTAGGAGTCTTTGGCAGGTGTGAATATGATTTACTTGCAAATGAATTATTTCACCAGGAGACATCACCATATTTAATCTCATCTGTTCTAGGGTTTTAAAACAAATTTCAAGACTTTAAAAAGTTTGTTTTCACTTTCACTAAGTGGAGTTTAATTTAATTTATTTATTTAATTGTCTGCAAGACAAAGGACAATTCCAGGAGCTTGATCCTTTGATTAAGCATGGTTTTATGTTTAATGTATAGCACTTGGCATAAGATGTACTTATGTGAAACAAATCTGCTGAGCTATAGGGTTTAAAGAAAAGAAAAGTTTTTCAAACAAGGTCATTCATTACCGGTAAAACCTGTGTTTGATATAATGCAACTCTGAATTCTTGTTACCTGTGAAATTGACACAAAGTCTAGGGGATTGTGGTATCATTAGAAAATGTAAGGATCATGGAAAGGATCTTGCAAGTCATTTAATTCAATGGACAGGTAGAAAAATTCAAAGTATTTTATTTTGTTTCCTTAGGGTCAAATACCTTCTCTTAGCCTAGAATTAGCAAGCAAAGGAAGACGAAGCTGTGACTTTTTTTCTGAAATCCTCAATTCTGGACTGGGGTACTCTCTTTTATGAAGGCTAATATATGGGTCAGGGATGTAAAGTGGAGAATTGCATTATGATTAAAGTTTCTAATATAGAATTCCACAAAGGACCAGAGGATGATCTGGTGTAATTTAGGAAGGTGATAAAAATTACTGGAGATAAAAAAGTAATAATTTTCTAGTCAAGGAAAGGAGAGGTTAAAGCTAAGACTTGAAGAGGCAGTATGGTTTAATGGAGAATATTAAATTTACAGTTAGGAAGTCTGGTTTCAAATCCCTCCCTGGTACTTCAAAACTTCAATTCACTTAGCTTCTCTGAAACCCTCTTTCTTCTATCTTCAGTATTCTGATGGGCATATGATATTATTAATGAAAATATTCATTCAATAAATAAACATTTATTGAGCCATGCTAGATGCTAGAAACTGTGATATATTTTTGGAATACAAAGACAAAAACTAAACATTTCCTGCATCAAAGGGCTTACAACATATGAAAACAACATGCATATATACATATGCAAATGTATGTATACACACAAAGACAGACAAAAAGAGACAGACACAAACACATGAAATACAAGATAATATGGAAAAGGAAATATACTACTAGAAGCTAGAGGTATCAGGAAAATCTTCATATGGAAGGTGGCGTGTGAGCTGAGTTTTGAAAGAAACCAGGGATTCTAAGAGGCAGAAGTAGAGAAGGGGATGCATTCCAGCATGGAGATCAAACAGAGCAAAAGTATAGAAATAGAACCTAAAGTATTGTGTGTAAGGAAGACTGACTGTAGGGCAACCAGGTGATACAGTGTATGGAGAGCCTGAAATTAGGAAGACCCTTCTTTCTGAGTTCAAAACTGGTTTCGGACATGTACTAGGTGTATGACCTTGGGGAATAATTTAACTCTGCCTTAGTTTCCTCATGTGTAAAATAAGCTGGAGAAGGATATGGCAGGACACTTCAGGATCTCTGCCAAAATAAACAAACAAAAAAACCCAAATGGGGTTACAAAAAGTCAAACATGCCTGAAACTACTGAACAAAAACAATGACTAGATTGTAGAAAGTATGAAAAACAATATATACTAAACTGAAACAGTAAATTGGAAGCATTGTGAAGCTTTAAAGGTCAAATGGTAGAGTTCATAGTTGCCAAATGATGGAAGTCATAATTGATTCTAGAAGCATTAGGAAATCACTGAAATTTATTAAGCAAGATAGTGAATGATTAGAATTGTGTTTTGGAAAATCACTTTGGCAGCAGTATGGAGAATGATTTGTATCAGGGAAAAATTTGAGACAGAGAGGCCAATTAGGAAGCTATTGCCATAGCACAAGAAAATAATGATGAGGCTATGTGAATTGAAAAAAGTAGAATGGATGTGAGAGCAGTTGTAAAAGTAGAATCAACTCTAGTCTGGCAACTGAGCAATGGAGTTCCCAACCATCCACACCTTTTTCATGTCCTCCAATGAATACTTTACAAGGGATTGAGGGAAAATATTTAGGTCTTTCTTCTATATTTCTTGATTTTGCAACTATACCACTACAATATGTTTTTTTCCATTGGTTAATGTTTATTTTTGTTACATTTCCCATCTTTGTCCTGTCATACTCTGATGATATCCTTCATATTGTATATTTTGTGTTATTCTCCTTGGGAAATATGTTACAGCTTACTCATGCCCATCACATGCTTTTTTATTGCTTTTAGGGTACCCTACAATTTTAATTCTTTAGAGATTAAGTTATCCTTTGACTAACAAACATATTGCATTATTAAAAGAATATCAATCTTTAAAAGATGGATTTTTGTTTTAGAGAGAAATTTGGGGTCATTACAAAACACTGTGTAATTTCCCAAGGATATAAAAATGTACTCTTCACCAGCTATTCAGTTCTGGGTCCAGCAAATTTTTTGGAGGATTCTATCCAAGATAAATGTACAGATGAAGCATCTTAATGGGCTGTGCAATCAATTGCATATTACATTCTGGACAACCAGCATTCTTCATATACTTGGGTTTTCCAATGGGAATTGTTAAGACAAACTCTTTTGAGTTATTATGGATGTGATTTAGGAGGTTCTGCAATATTTCAAGGATTGACGCAATCAGTAGTGTCATCTGCAAACAGTAACATCTGGAGGATATCACCATCTAGAGGGATTTAATTTGGATTCTGTACTAGACATCCTCCATGACTATGATAAATGTCTTTGGAAAACATGTCTCTCTGTTTTATGATTCCCTTAATATTAATTAGTGGAAAACAAACTTACAGTTACCCCGTTAGAAGAATGTTCTATGATTTTTACATGTGGATGAGAGATACCTTTTGAAGGATATCCTTTAAGATGGCATTTTGTCCTCCTACTTTATTTTTAAATAGTGAATGCATAAGTTTCTTATTCCTTTTATTTTGTAATAAGTTCTATGATTCTCCTTTCCCCATCAACATTTAGCATTAGCTCATCTTTTAAAAATGTTTTAATATCAATTCATCAATATCCTTCAAAACTATGTCTTCAGCATAGACCATCCCTCTCTATATTCTTGATCTAACTTAGCTTTTTTGCTTGACTACTTTAGTTTCAATTTCTTATGTAGAACAATGAAGACTTTGGTGTTAGAACACAACACCTAATTTAGAGTCTCCTCTTACTTTGAATAAGAAAAACTTTGCTATAGAAATCATGAAAAAACTTTGTTTTTGATTTTAAATTTTCCTCTTTCTGATAAACTCCTTGGGAGAAAGGATGGTGATAATTTTCTACCATTTTCCTCTAAAAATTTACAAATGTGTCTATATTTTACACAGCTTTTTTTTCTACTGTTTGGAAAGGAGAACTAATGTTTGTAGACTAAGACTGTCTCCTAGACCTTTTGGTCTTTGTACTGTGGAAGTTAATTTATGTGAACTTTTCATCTCCTCAGCTGCCTTGGATTCAATTATCATCTCTATGCTCTCAAATTGTATGTTTTATGGACATCAAAAATTCCAAATTGAGTTTATAACTCATATAAACTGAATGAGTTTATAACTCATTATGTTTGTCTTTCCCCAAACTCCCCTCTTCCCAATTTTCTTACTATTGTTGAAGGTACTAAGATCCACTCAGTTTTACAGAATCCGTCATCTCTGATTCTTCTTTCTTACCCTCCAAATCCAATCTTTTGTTAAGTACTATTGATTATATCTTTGTAACATTTCTCATACAAACAAACCCCTTTCTCTCCTCTGAGAGAAGGTTATGGTTTAAGATAATTAATATAAATTTAAATTCTTTTTGAGGTCTCTGAGAGGTAACATGGCATGGTGGTTGGATGGAAACCTGTCTTTCTAGCCAGAAAGACCTGGATTAAAATCTCACCCCTTACATAGGATGTGAAACCCTAGTCACCACCCTGATCAGGTCCTTATCTCCTTATACCTGAACTCTTGCCATATCCTGCTGATAGAATTCCCTGTCCCAAATCACTTCCAATTATAGTCTATCTTCCTCTCAGCTGTAAAAGTGATCTTCCCAAAGTACAGATCTGATGTTATCTCCTCATCTGATTCAATAAACTCCAGTAGGTCCCTTTCACTCCCAGTATAAAAATTAAACACTCTTTGTTCTAAGCCTTTCAGAATCTTCCTTCCCCTCCTTCCATTTACTTTTCCAGGCTCCTAGTATTTTCCTCCCCCAATGTCGCTATCCTCCTTTCTATTCATCATGTGAGACATTGCCCAGGGTCACACAGCTAGGGAATGTTAAGTGTCTGAGATCAGATTTGAACTCAGATCCTCCTGACTTCAGGGCTGGTGCTCTATCCACTGCACCACCTAGCTGCCCCTAACTTCCCTCTTTTTTAAAAAAAAAATTTTCCTCCAATTTATTTGGTAAATATTTTGCTTGTATGTAGTTCTTCACATGTTATCATCCCCATTAAATTGTGAGCTCCTGTATCTTTTTTTTGCCTTTCCTATACCCTAGCCACAGCCCATACCTGGTACATAGTAGGTACTTAATAAATGTTTACTCACTGACTTTCTTGGGAAACAGTAATAATCCATGTTGATGTCTTTCTTCATTTATAAAATGGAGATCATAGTAATACTGATGCTCCTAACTTCTCAGTTTTAGTGAGGAAAGTGTTTTGTCAACCTTAAAACACTATACAAATAAGTTACTATTACTATAACCCAAATCTTTCCCAATTCCAGTACCAAGTAATACATCCTTCACTAGAAAGTGATCTTGTGACAAGCATGTGTAATAAATAAGTAGGAATCTGAGTAAGAGGAGGACAAGGCTGTAATGAAAAAAGCATGATAATATAGAGGTAAATAAGAACTGAGATGAGGTAAATTTAAGTCTAGGCTCTGAGATTTCTTAGCCATGTGATTTCACTTAAACTCTCATAGGTTTAGTTTTCTCATATGTAAAGATAATACTTTCATTATTTATTTGACACAGTGGAAAAAGGAAAAGTATTAGATCAATGATTTCATTGATACAGAGAGCATCAAAATAAGGAAATTCCCTTGATAAATAAAATTCAGCGCATTTTTTGTAATAGTTTTAAGAATTGACTAAATGATTTGCCCATGGGTTCACAGCCCGTATGTGACAGAAGTGAAACCGAGACCCAGGTCTTCCTAGCTCTAAAAATAACTCTATTTATCATGCCATGTCATCTCTCAGGGGCCTCAAAGAAAACAGGCATATATACACATACACATATATTTATATAAATACATATATGCTCATATACACACATATACAAATACACACATACATATATGAATACATATACCATGCTGCCTCTCAGAGGCTTCAAAGAGAACATGTATACATATATGTCCTCATATACATAAACATATATATATATGTTCTTGTATATATAAAATTAAAAATAAAAATGTTTTATTTTTATATGATATTATTAGTTAAACCAAATGGCTTATGATACATGATTCATAATATTTTATTTTAAGAAATTTCTTTTCCCCTTTTAGTTAGTAGCTCCTGGCTGAGTGAATAACATGCCTGAAAATGATGCACCTGTATCCATCTTTCAAAGCGTTAATGCTATGGTAATTTGATGCAGTGATTGGCCACCCCCTTATAAATTAGAAATTGATACAACTCACCAGTTTGCTTGTTTGTTATCCAGATCATCTAGTCCTGGGGCAAAAAAGAAAGAACTGAATTTTCATTATTAAAAATGAAGCTCTCAGTTTATCATATATATGCTGGGGACATTGATATGTTATCTATTAAATTTCATATTTACTAGCTTCAGGATTTGAACCATCAGTTATAGTTTCCCAAATTTCATTATGGAGAGGACATTAAGGAAGAGAGAAACTAATTTAAAAATCAAAATAAAAACCATAGTGCTCATGACTCCAAGATACAGGGGGTGGAGATGGGGGTGAATCATCACAAAATCAATTTGCAAGTACCCTGAAGAGAAGTAGAGTGTAGGGAATAATCATCATTGATTTGTAAAGAACAAGTTCTGTCAGATTAATCTAATCTTCTAGGACAGAGTGACAGGTCTGGTCGATAAAGGAAAGTGAGAGATGTAATCTATTTTGACTTTGCCAGGCTTCCCATTTGGTCACAAAACCATATACTCAATAATAAACCTAGAAAATGGTAGTACCCTGTTGGCTGGAGGGTGGTATCCAGAAAGTGATTATCATCACCAACTTGTACTCTTAAAATAAATGATTATCAAGGTTTTATCTTCACCTTTCCTCTTTTCTATTTGTATCTGCTCCCTTAATAATCTCACCCACTCCCATGGCTTCTGCTGTTACCTAAAGTAAATAATCCACAATCTATATACTTATTTCTTACTCCTCTTTTGGGCATCAGACCTGTCTCCGTCCCTAAAGGACCTCTTTCTGCCTGAATATTTTGCTGATACTGCTAATTCACCATGTCTAAATGCAAATTTATCACCTTTTCTTGGAAACTTGCTCTGTTTCCAGACTTCCCAAATTTCTCTTAATGGCACTACAATTCTCCCAGTCACCCATGCCCATCTGTTTCAGCAATGTCTCTTAAATCAATCTGTTTCTATTCATCTTCACAGCTACCACTCTATTTCAGGCCCCAATAACTTCTCACTTAGGCTATTTCCTTCTAACTCTCCTCCCTCAACTCTATCTAAGCTATTCTAAGCATTGAAAACAGCTATTCTTTTGGTAAACAAATATTTATTTCCCTTTCAAATGCCTCCTTAGAAACTATGGGGAACCTGCACCATCATCATCTCAAAGAGCTTCTTTGTGGAAAACACATAGGAATATTACTGTGAAATTTTTAAACTCCTAGATCAAAGAGAAAATTTTGCAAGAAACAAGAAAAAACAATTCAAATACACTGGAGCTACAATTAGAATTGTACAAGACTTATTAGCAGCTGCAATAAAAGACTTCAGGTCCTGGAATCATATCTACCAATAATCAAAAGAATTAGGCCTGCAGTTAAAAATATCATATCCAGCAAAATTATCTTCAGTTTTAAAGGAGAAAAGGTGGACATTCAATGAACTTGCAGATTTTTAGGACTTACTATCAACCAAACCCAAACATAACAGAAAATTTAACATGTAAGAGCCAATATTAAATATCAGTTTTAAGGAACTCACTATGGACAAACTGTTTAAACATGGAAAAATTATTTTTAACATGGTAAATGTAAATGTTTAAGATTCATATCATTAATAGGGTAGTTCAAAAGAAAGATTGGCAAAGTTAAGGTAAAAATTGGCAAAGTTAAGGTAAAAATAGTAATCGTGTTATACAAATGAGGTACAAAAGAATAGACAAAGGCATTAGAGGGGGGAGGAGGGCTCATAGTTCTGAATACCTACTCACATCCAGAATGGATTCAATAGGCAACACAACATATATACCATGAAGGATATAGCATCCTCCAAAAATCTATAAAGAAATAAAGGGGGAGTAATGGGTAGATGGGGAAGCAAAGGATGAGGGAAAAAGACAGGGGAGGGATCTATGGATGGGGAAACATCAAGTAATAGCAAGGCAATTTATGGAGCAGAATTTAAGCACAGATTCAGAAGGGATAGGAAAGACATGTATATGTGGTGTGTGTGTGTGCGTATATGTAGAGATATGCGTACATATCTTTTCTTAATTGTAGCTTGCTTGAGGTGGTAGGGAGATGAAAAGGGGAAAAAGAATAAAGTAAATAAGGTACACAGCAGATAACTGAAGAACAATTTACTAGGAAGTAAAAAAATGAACATTCATGAATATAATTTCTTTTACATATATATATATACATATACATTGTTGATGTGGTAATTTATTGTTACATATTTTGAATCTTCCCTGATGTTCTACTGGGCACATGACAGTGTTCTCTTTTATTTTGCTATATTTTGTCGTATTAATTTTCAGTTTTTCTTTTGTCTTATTCTATTTTTTTCAAATAAAAAATTAAAAAAAAAGAAATTATGAGGAGCCATATGCATCTTAGGGGAGATACTAAATGGAAATGTGTTAAAGAGGGTTGGAAACATTGATGAGAGAAGGCAGGGAAGTAGGTAGAATCTGGTCTTAATGCAAGAGAAAGGTCCACACCATTTAGTTGATCCCAAAGGCATCAATATAGTTGAACAATGAAGACAAAACCAGACCTGTTTTTTCACTCGCAATGTGATTCATGTAGGCTACCTAATGCCAGAAGGAAAATGGGGGATCCACCAGAGGCATAAGTACTTGATAATCTTCAGAAAAGCAAAGGGAATTTATTGGTTATTTAGGAGGTTAGATATTAGTCTTTTATTAGTCCATCAGGTTAAGTGAAATCTATCCTGTATTCAATTTCTTGCCAACTTGAATCCTTTCAAGGAAATTGAGGTGCCTTTATCAGATAAGAAAATTTCTTAGGAAGACTCAAGGAGGTGGGGAGCAAAATTACTCTTTTTTCCATGAGAGGGACCTATTTAGATGTATTATAGAAAAAGGCCCATTTATCAGATGTTTTAGGTACAGTTACAGCTCCAGAACCATCAAGCATAATAATATTTATTAACAAGTATTGATAAATAAATCTTTATAATTTTTCTATGAGAAATTGACTTGTAGAACAAACCTTTCTTCACTTTCCCCATTCTTTTTGCCTTTGTCTCTTGACAGACAGTGTGCTATAGCATATAGAGTTCAGTTTTCATTAATTCCAGTAGTTTATTGTCTTGTCATTCATAATCTATCTCAATTATAGTCATACTCATTCTAGATCAGTGTAAAATTGAAGCAGCCTTCTTTTTAAAAAGGTTTCTAGCTTTGCAACATTTGAGATTTTTCAGTTGACTTTCTCCCTTGACTCAGCTCCCAGAAGACCCAAATGATAATTCTGCCTCAAACACTTTCTAGCTGTAAGACCCTTGGTCAGGCACTTATATGAGTCACGCTTTGCTCTCTACAAAAAGAAGGTATTGGACTCAATGGCTTCAAGGTTCCCTTCCATCTCTTAATTTGTGATCCCCAAATTTCTGCTACAAGAATTGATTCTGGGAGGGGGAACTTATATACATATATAGATATATATAGATATAGATATATATTTAAAGCTTCCTGTGCAGAATTTTACCCTGGTTTCAACCCTTTCTATGTTTCTGGTTGCCACTCAGGTTCAAGTTATGAAAGCCTCCCCTCAGGGAACCATTGAATAGCAGAACTGATGCTACTACTTGGATTAGTATTTGGAGTAAGAATATTTTGACTGTCATTCTAGCTCTACCACTTATTAGACTGTGTCACTAGGGACCTAGGGAAAATACTTGCCATCTCTGAGATTGCTTTCTTTTTTGTAAAACGGGGATAATGCTTGCCACAGCCTTCATCACATGATTGTTCAACTTGATTTAAGTATTTATTAAATGCCTACTCTGTGCAAGACTCTATAGGTGCTAAGGTACAGAGGAAAAAAAATGGAAGCAAGCTCTATCCTCAGGGATCTTACTGGTAAGATGTAACATGTATAGGAAAAAGAAAACAAATAAAGTTAATTTGAAGAGGAAGAGGACACTAACTAAATTTAATATGTTGGTTTTCATATAATCTGTCATTGGACCTATTTCTGAAGCCTTTCCTGTTTGTAGAATTTCCCAGTGCTGCTTGTAGGACTTTGCAGTGCTTGTGCTGTAGACTCATAACCTGAAAAACTAAGTTCACTTCAATGCCACAGTGAGGTTTTGGAGGAAATCCTTAATGAAGGAACTATATTCATAGTTTTAAATGAATTCCTAAGACAGCCATACCATCAGGCCTATAGTTTATTTTTTCAACTTCAAATATATTCTGTTGTGGTCTTACTAAATGCTCTTTCTGTCTCTGTCTCTCTTTCTCTGTCTCTGTCTCTTTGCCTCTCTTTCTGTGTTTTCCCCTCTCATCTCTCCATTGATCTGTGTATCTCTATTGCTCTCTATCTAACCTATCTTTTATTTTTATCTATTCTATTTTCTATCACCTGCATCTATCTTTTATTCCTCTATTGAGCTCTCTCTTAAAATGAGCTTAGAGATAAGTAGAGATAAAGGATTTACCTTTGGGCCAGGAAGACCTATGTTCCAGTCTTGCCTCTGATCTGTTCTGCCATATGCCATCTGATTATGGGCAAACCTAATTCATCAACACTCTCAGACAATTTACTAAAACCATTAATTACAGCTGAGTGGCAGATCTGCTCTGGTGGAAAGAGTGCCCCACACTAGGAGTTTCCTACACAAATGAAATTGTAGGTCCAGACCTCTTCTCCAAATACCTTGAAAGAGGGAAAGAAATTTAGGATTGCACAATTATTGTTGAAAGCATAGGTCTGGAGTAAAACAAGTGATCTGCTTCATAGCCTTTGTAAGGAAATTATATATTTCTTCATTTTTTTGCATAGAGTTCAATGGTGATGTATTAAAAAAAAACTAGAAGCAATTTACTGTCTGCAACATCCTTTCCCATGGTATTAGGTAATTAAAAAATTCTTGGTAGCAAATAACTTGCCTCAATCAAATCTCTGACAGAGTTTCCAGGGTGGTTGCTTTTCTCCTTGTCAGTTTGGACAACTACTTCTCTGTAAAACATGCTAAGCCACATCTAAGCATATAGATATTGAGTGAGATGTGATACAACTTGAACATGAGCAAGGTATCTTTCGTTTTTTTTTTGTTTGTTTTTTTTTTTCAAAAAACAATATGCCATGAAATGGACATTTAACCTCTTTGCCCCTGAGATCATGCTTCAAGACTGTATCAGTTTCAGATAAGTTCCTGATCAGCATTGGTAGATGCTGGAAATTCTCAATGATGATGATAAAGTGGATCCAGATCAAAATTAAAATGACATGGGATCAGCTAAGTGGTACATTGAATAGAGTACTCAACCTGAAGTTAGAAACACCAGAAGTAAAATCTAACTTCAGACACTTGCTAGCTGTGAGATCCTGGGCAAGTCACTTAATTTCGTTTGCCTCAGTTTCCTTCTCTGCAAAATTAGATTAATAATAGCACCTGTCTCCCAGAGTTGTTGTGAGGGTCAAATGTGTTAATACTTATGAAGTGCTTAGCATATAGTAAGCACTGTATTATTAGTTATTATTATTAATGCAGGAGCTCATCTGAAATTCCTGTATTCTCAAGTATTGTTCCACAATTTTCCACATTAGGAGTTCCCCATATTGATAAAATCACAGGCTAAGTACCAAACTAAAACAAAACAGAACAGAACAAAATAAGTCTTTTGAGGTAGGGAAAGAAGTTTAGCAATTTAGATTTTCTTTTGGAAAAGAATACCAAACATGGCCACTTTTCTTTGCTGTTTATTTCTGGAAGTGTGCTGATGAGTTTTCCTAAAGCCTGAACTCTTTGCCACTTTGAATTTATCTTAAAAAAATTAACCCAGGAAGTGGTTGTGGATGTAATCATCTGATTAGCTTTTTCCTTTGGGGTATCTCAAAGTATAACAGTTGGTGGCAAGGGAAAAGGAAGGGATGAAGAGGTGATATTCTTTGCACAAGAGGCTGAATGGAAAAAAGCCCTGAAGTCTCCTCAGCCTCATTCTGGTCCCTGAATAGCCACAATCTTTATTTTTCTTCTTTGCGATTTTAGCAGTTTAGCGAACCTTTAGATACTAGTTAAGGCCATAAATTTGGAAACCAGTATAAGAATGACAATAACAACTTATTTTAAAAATAAACCTTGAGACATCACCTCTGCTGATTGTTGAAATCTCTAGAAAGAATCTAGAAAAAGGTTCTTTCTCATTATGTTCTGTTTTTTCCTTCGAAAGGTTGAGCAGCCAGACACAAGCCTGGGATGTATGAAGTGCCAATAAGACCACAAATAAATTTTATTCACAGTTCGTACTCAGATAAAGAAAATAAATCTGTGGGGATACTGAGAGTACATATTGACTTGTCGACTTCTACATTAAGCCGTTTCTCATTGCATTTCCCACACGTCTCCCCAGTTCCCAGGGACTTTAATTTTTTTTTTTACAAAGTTTCATTACATCCTGTATGTGATCTCCATTAGGAAAGTGAATATTTCATTTTCTTCTTCATATCTCCTGAATCTTCACACAGTACCTGGCACATACTAGATATTTAAATAAATGTTTGTGGATTGATTGATTGATTGATTACATGGGATGTTGTACAGTAGATTGGTTTAGAAATTCTAGCTTCCAACTACATCATTTAGTAGTTGGGAGACAAAAAATCACTTGATTTTTTAATGAGATAATAATAATAGCTAGCATTTATTAAGTGCTTTGGGCAATTAAGTGGTGTAGTGAATAGTGTGCTGGGCTTGAAATTAGGAAGTTTCATCTTCATGAGATCAAATCTGGTAACAGCTTTATGTTTTATGACCCTGGACAAGTCACTTAAGCCTGTTTGCCTCAGTTTCCTTTTCTGTAAAATTATATAGGAAGGAAGTGGCAAACCATTCCAATATCTTTGCCAAGAAAACCCCAAAAGGGATCACAAAGAGTCTGAAATGACTAAACAACAATAGCTAATATAGTGCTTTAAAATTTGCAAAGCACTTTACCTAATTTATTTCATTTGATCCTCACAACAATCCAAAGGAGGTGTTTCCAACTTATAGATGAGGAAAGTGAGGCACAAGAAAGTTTAATGATTTGCCTAAGTCACACAACTAGTAAGTATTTGAGGCAGATTTAGAACTCAGGTATTCTTGACTTCTCTAGTATTCTATTTACTGTATCACCCAA
This sequence comes from Myrmecobius fasciatus, assembly GCA_023553655.1. NCBI lineage: Eukaryota > Metazoa > Chordata > Mammalia > Dasyuromorphia > Myrmecobiidae > Myrmecobius > Myrmecobius fasciatus. Next base: position 97,164 of record JAJPUD010007083.1, read on the forward strand.
TTACTTACCTTATAGAGCTATTTGCCAGATCATAGGATCTCAGGGTTGTTTGGGGGCACACTGGAGGTTATCTAGTCCCACCTCGTATCCAATTCACAATCCCCTTTACAATGTTACTTACTTGTGTTCATCCATTTTTTATTAAAACCTGAGTTTCACTGAGGGAAAACTGAGAATGTCACAAAATAGTTCTTTCACTTTGGGATAACTCTATTACTAATTAAAATCTTACATTGAAAAAGAAAATCTGCTTCTACTTATCTATTTGAATTCTGACCTGTGGAGCTTCAATGAATAAGTATAATCCTTATTCTATGGGGCCTTCTTTCAAATATTTGCATACAGCTATTATGGCCCCATTAAATCTTCTTTTCTCCAGGCTAAAAATCCTCAATTCTGAGCATCAAATTTGATAATGTATATGAGAGCTTTGTAAGGGGTAAAGTCTATGTAAATATTAAGGGTATTACATGCAGTACTTTAGTCATTCAGAATGACTTGAGGGAAAGCCTGCATGAAATACTCAAATATCTGTTTGGATGATATTTTAAAGTGAAGTCAAGGTAATTCTTTCAGGTACACATAATAAGAGATTAATGCCCAATAATGAAGTAATAACATCACATCCATATGGAGCTTTAAGTTTACAACATTGTGAGATGCATAGTACAAGAATTACTGTCTGTAATTTACAGATACATTTTTTAGTAGGATACAATTAAGTTTAACTTGTTAACACTTTGTTCATAGTTTTTTTTTTAAATCTAGAAATGAATACAACATAAATTTAATTTATGACATTAAAAATTTCAGGGGTATAAATATTTTCAATAAAAATTTTCAATTATTCTCACACATTGGTAGGACTGGTGCAGCACATTCCTAGAAATGACTTTTCAAATGTCATACAACTGGAATTTGAACCCAGGTCTCTTAAGGGCTCCAGATTCATTGTGCTTTATTGCACCATTTAATGTCCTGTAGAGATTCTGCCATGCATTCTCTTATGATTAGTATAATTTACAAATATTATACTCTGTTTTAGAATTAATATGGCAATTAAAAACATATTTCAAGTTTTAATTTGCATTTAATTAAATTTTTTCCATCACATTCTTTTTTCTTTTTTTTAATTAAACTTTTTTATTTTAACAAAACATATGCATGGGTAATTTTTCAACATTGACCCTTGCAAAAACCTTGTGTTCCAAATTTTCCTCTCTTTTCCCCCACCCCCTTTCCTAGATGACAGGTAATCCAATACATATTAAATATGTTAAAATATATGTTAAATCCAATATATGTATGTATGTTTATACAGTTATCTTGCTGCACAAAAAAAAATCAGATCAAGAAGGAAAAAAAAAACCGAGAAAGAAAACAAAATGTAAGCAAACAATAACAGAGAGAGTGAAAATGCTATGTTGTGGTCCACACTCAGTTCCCACAGTCCTCTCTCTCGGTGTAGATGGTTCGTTTCATCACAATATTATTGGAACTGATCTGAATCATCTCATTTTTGGAAAGAGCCATATCCATCAGAATTGATCATCATATAATATTGCTGTTGCTGTGTACAATGATCTTCTGATTCTGCTTTATTTCACTTAGCATCAGTTCACATCACATTCTTTTAAAATATATATCTATATATTTCCAATTACATCTTAAAACAATTATTTACCATTTCTTAAAGTGTTGAGTTCCAAATTCCATCTCTCTCTCTCTCTCTCTCTCTCTCTCTCTCTCTCTCTCTCTCTCTCTCTCTCTCTCT
>JAJPUD010007083.1:98947-115154 GCA_023553655.1 Myrmecobius fasciatus
TCTCTCTCTCTCTCTCTCTCTCTCTCTCTCTCTCTCTCTCTCTCTCTTTCTGTCTGTCTCCTCTCTCCTCTCCCTGATCCCTGAGGCAGTAACAGTTATATGTTATGTATGTGCAATCATTTAAAACATATCCATTTAGTTATTTTGTACAAGAAAACTTGAATAAAAGAAAAAAATGAAAAAAGTTAAAACAACAAGCTTCAGTCTATATTCAAACAACATCAGTTCTTTTTCTGGAGATAGTATGCTTCATCATTAGTCCCTTGGGATTGTCTTGGATCAATGTATTGCTGAGAATAGCTAAGTCATTCACAATTCTTCACCAAACAATATTGCTGTTATTGTGTACAATGCTCTCCTGGTTCTATTCGCTTCACTTTGGATCAGTTCATACAAATCTTTCCAGGTTTTTCTGAGATCATCCTGCTTGTCATCATTACTTATAACACAATAATATTCCATCACAATAATATTCTTACAGCTTTTTTAGTCATTTCCCAATTGATGATAATTTGGTTTTTTTTAAGGGTAAATACTCTCATTTTACATTGTAAGGAAATCTGTAACTCCTTCCCTGATAAATGTAGAAGCCCTGGTAAAGCCCAAATCCTCTGAATCACTGTACCAAACTAAGGTCTACAGTAGAGGGGGAAAGCCCCCTTTCTTACAGTGAGAGAGTTTGATTATCATCTAGCTAATCAATTCCCCAGTCCCTAAACAATGACATTGTTATCATCATCTTGGCTCTCTCAAAGTTTGATTCTGCTTGACGAAAATAAGAATCCCATAAAAACCTACCATGTTTTACTGGTTTTAGTGTAGTATTTAGCCAGGGACTCCAGAGGACTTGAATGAGTTCCTTCCTCCCTGACTGCCCTCTTATATTATGAACAGTTCCCCTCAATCAGTCTGGTTTGCTTTGCTATCTCTGTTGATTCCCTTCTTATTCAGAATTCCATCTTGTGTTTTATCTCCTCTCCTACCTTGGAATCCTGAACTTACTGAAACTACATTAATACATCTACCTGTGCACACTTCTAACTTGTTTGGAAATCCTTTGCTTCATAGGTAGTAAATTCAATTCCTGGGCATTTCCATTGTGATGTATTGGAAAGGAGAGGAGAGCAGGATTCCAGATACCTAAAGTGTTAGGAGTGGCATTTCTTTTGCAGAATCTGAGCTAGTATCTCATGCTATCCTTGGGAATTGATTGGTCTAGAGAACTAGGGCTGGAAAAATGCCATGACTTCCTTGCTGCCTGAGGCAAAAAAGAGCTCAGCCTATAGAGGGAGTATTGATACTTTGGAGATTTGGTAGAATTCCCTGGCAAATAAATATAGAGATGGAGAGGTTTGTTGCTTATTTACTGTAAGTTATATCATTTTAAACTTATTTTAAACGATTGCCTTTTTAAAAATTGAATTTTATGGTTCATGAGTGTTTCATTAAATTTCAACTCTGAATTATTGAACTGATCTGGTCTAAGCCTAGTTCAGACAATTTGGTGTAGTTGTGGGGCTTGGATCATGATTATTTTTGTGGTTTATTTCATGGTTGAAGTGAAGGAAAAGCCATGGAAAGGAAAAGGAACCTCAGGTTGATAGAGGATGCCAGAGGCACCCAGTAACTCGAACACTCTTAATTCCCTATCAGTGAGAAAAGGAGGGGTTTTTCATTGACCCTGTACAATAAGTCTGATGGGACTTGTGCATCAGTTAGTCAACCAATAAACATTTATTAAATACCAACTAAGTCCTAGGGATACAAAAAAAAACCCCAACAAAAAACTCCCAGTACCTCCAAGGAGTAGTCTAAAGGGGAAGACATGAATGAATATTTACAAAGCAAGCTATATGCAGAATAAATAAGAAATAATTAGCAGAGGAAAGAATTAAAAAGGGTTGAGAAAGACTTCGTATAGAAGATGAGATTTTATTTGGGACTTAAATTAAAGAAGTAAAAATATTGCAAAAGATAGCATTCCTTGGCTCTTAGTAATGGGTTTAGAAAATTTTGCTTTGCAAGCATGAGGAAAATAAATTATCATCATGTATCCAGCAGTTAGAGACAGGCATACATGTACTTTTGGTTTTTAAAAATTGTGCCTCACAGCAGAAAATTTGTCATGTTGTCCAAGCCTCTAAGTTCTTGGTAAAAATATTAAATAGCACATGACTAAACTTATATCTGTGGTTTAATCCACAATGGCAAAATTGATATTGAATAATGATTCAATGATTATTCTTTATGTCAAGCCATCCTACTAGTTCTGAATTCATCTACAATCATCCTCCACTTTAGAAGTATACTTGTTTCTTCAAAGAAAAAAAAACCAACCCCAACAATCTACTAGATTATTCTGGTGAATTAAAAATGTAATTGTCATTAATGTCATTGGAAAAAATGAGCCCCCAAATTAATGCCCATTAGTAGTCAATATTTATGTAATTGATTTTGTAATGCAAAAATAAATCAATAAAAACTTCAGAAATGATAACACATTAACCAGAGAAGTTTATTATAATAAGAAGAGAGGGGAATTGAAAGTTACATGAGCACTGATCATCTTCAGAGGCATAATGCATGAGATTACTACTACTTCAAACTAGCAAACCACGAGTACTCTAACAACTTTATGTAATATTTATTAAATATATAATTGCTGAGATGAATTCATGATGGTCCTCATTTTGTGGTGCTCAGCTGTCTATAGGATACACAAATACCAAATGAGTCTTTGTAAATGCAAAAAAAAAATTGACTTGTAAGCCAAAGTAGGAATATTAAATGAAATTTCTTATAAAGTGAAATTCTAATAAGACAATCATATCTCTGGATATGACTATAATTATATTGTCATTTCTTCTACATTTTCACCAGAATAACATGGTACATTTATCAAAAGCTTTGCCAAAATCTAGGCAAACTTTTCCTATAGCATTCTCCTCAACTACTAATTTAATAATATAAAAAAAAGAAATATAGTTAGGTAGTCAGAAAACATGTATTAAGCAGTTAACATGGTAAAGGTAGAAGATACATAGAAAGGCAAAAATGATCTCTGCACTCAAGGAGCTCCTATCATAAAGGGGTAGATTACACATAAATAATTAGTTATGTGCAAGGCAAATATATTACAAAGTAGATGGGAAATAGATAGAGATGAGATGGCAGAGCATTTTAGATATGAGTGAGAGTCAATGTGAAGGCATAGAGATGGGGATGGAGTCTTGTGTTTGATAAACAGTTGGATTATAGAGTAGGTAAAAATAGGCTTATTTCCAAAGATGATTAGGGAAAAAAGGAAAAGAACACTTTTTCCCCTCTACAGTATTTTATTTTTCCAATGTTGTGCCACAGTTCCCCTGTCTCAGTTTTCCTTAATTGTTCTGCCTCAATTTCCCTTAATTGTTTGGTCCCAATTTCCCTGAATTGTTCTGCCTCAGTCTCCCTGGTGGCAAACTCCCCTTCCTGGACATTAGGACTGAGATAATTGGGGCTTCAGAGTGATGGCTGCTGGCATTCCAAAGAGTCATAAAACCTCCAGATGGAGTATCTCCAATGTCTGGGCATACCTTTCTGGTCTCAGACTCAGTGTCTCCTAGTTCCTTATCAGAATTTATGGTCCTTCCTCCATATCCCCAACCTGTCAGAACTGAATTTATGCACCTTTCCTGGAACTTCTATCCCTCAGTGCTCTACCTCTACTTCTGCTTTTGTTTCCCTGAGTGCCGGAGCCCCTGGAGCCTTCACTTCATGGGCTGGATGCTTTGAGACAAGAGAGTCTCATCCAGACACATAATTGTGGATTCCAAACTCCCATCTGGATACTTTGAGACAAGAGTCCTCTCCAGACACTGGCTAATATGGCTGCCAGTCCTAACTCTCCACTACTATCAATAAACTATTAAAAATCTCTAATTTCTATACTGCCTCAGTTTCTCCATGCATTACACCAATTACATGTAAAGATAGCTTTCAATATTCATTTTTGTAAGATTTTGAATTCCAAATTTTTTCTCCCCCTCTCCCTTATGTTCCCTTCTCCAAGACAGCAAGCAACATGATATAGGTTAAATATGTACAATCATTTTAAACATATTTCTATACTTATCATGTTGTAAAATAAAAATCAGAACAAAAGGAAAAAAACTATGAGAAAGAAAAAGCAAACTAACAAAAAATGATGAAAATAATATACGTTAATCTGTATTCATTCTTTATAGTTCTCTTTCTAAAGGTGGATGCCATTTCCATCCCAAGTCTATTGGAATTGTCTTGGATCACTGCACTGCTGAGAAGAGTTAAATTTATCATAGTTGATTATTACACAATCTCACCATTACTGTGTACAATGCTCTCTTGAGAATCTGTATGTTCTAAAATTTTTGTAGTGGTTCTATTTGTGGTGGTGAAGAACTGGAAATTGCAGGGATGTCCACTGAGAAAAGGCTGAACAAGTTATTATACATGATTGTGATGGAATACTACTATGCTATAATAAATAATGAGCTCAATGATCTTAGAAAATCATGGATAGATTTGCATGAAATAATGAAGAGTAAAATGATCAGAATTAAGAAAACAATAAGAATAATAGCATATATATATATATTTTGCTGAGGCAATTGGGGTTAAGTGACTTGCTCAGGGTCATAAAGCTAGGAAGTGTTAAATGTCTGAGGCTAGATTTGAACTCAGGTCCTCCTTCCACTGCTTCACCTACCTGCCCCTGTACCACCTAGCTGCCCCACAACTTTCTCTTTGAACAACTTTGAGTGAATAAGTCATTTTAATTACTACAAATATCCAAATGTGAGGAAAGATACTATGTGCATCCACAGAAAGAAATGAAAACTAGAAATTTGAATAGAATAATTTTACATACATATATCTATTTGTGTCTAAATGGTAGCCATCTCAAGGGTGGAACTAGGGAGAGAAGAAAAAAATAAAATTTACATAATAACTTTATTATATATTTAGAAGGAATAACAAGTCATATATAACAGATTTGCAGTTTCATGTACAATCATATTTTTATTATATTATGTTATAAAAATGCTTGTTTTATTCCATAAATTAAAGATAAAATAAATAAATGTTATATATAAAAACAAAAGGCCAAGTATAAAGAGTTTTAAAAGGTAGGAAGGGGGAGGTTAGTAAGTATGTTAAATGTCCAAAGGAGGATGATATATTTGGTCCTGGAGGTAATTGGGAACACCTGGAGCTCTTGAGCAGGAGGGTGATATGGTTAGGCCTACTTATTAGAAAAATGACTTGGCAGCTGAGTGGAGAATGGTATGGTGTGGGGGCAAGAAGATCAACTAGAAGGACATTTCAGTAGTCAATCTAAGTCTGAGAAGATGAGGGCCTGACCCAGAATTATGATGAGGAAAGTAAAAGAAATATGTGAGAAATGTTAGGAAAGTAGATTGGATACAGGGTTGAAGGAGAATGAGGAGTTGAGAATAAGACCTATTCTTAATGAAACCATGCTGCTCTTTGCAAATACTCCTTTTTTTTAAATGTTTGGTTATTAGCTCTTTAATGACCCATTCTATAATTTCCCCAGATCCCAAAATTCAACTTATTGATATATAACATGTAGATTCTATTCCTTATCTCTATGCCGTTTTGAAAAAAAAAATTAGGACAAATTAACACTTCTGCAATCTTTATGTCCTCTCCTGTTTTCTAATATCTTTCAAAGACCAGTGTTGTTTGCTCAACAATTATATCTGCCACTTTTTTCCTCAATACCTGAGTACCTCCAGTATCTTGCAAATCAGAATAGGATTATTAAATGAAACTCCTTTTAAAGTTGAATTCCAATAACATGAATGGTTATATACATATACACCCACACACCCATACACACATAACATAAAATAAACATATACATTTATAAAAAAGATATATAGATATATATAGATAAAATAATCATGAGAATATGTCTCTCAACAGATATATGCATACGTGTAGTATTTGTTGGTTGATGAACTTCCTGTGCATTCATATGAATTTTATTTTCCTCCTTTTCAGAACTTGAACCTTTATGTATTCATAATTTCTTTCTTACAAATTTCCCATACATTCTGGATTGACTTTTAATCTTTGGAAATCAGCTTACCTTTTCTCTGAAATCTTTGAAATCTGCTTACCAGCCACATCCTCAAGATTTTGCTATATGATTGAAATGGCTAAATGAATGCCAACTAAGATGTTGAGGGTTAATAATGTCTTACTAGAGCTCTGGATTTGAAGTCAGAAGATTTGGATTAGAATATTGATCTTGATCTTTGTTAGCTGTTTGATTTTGCACCAATTTCTCTTCTCTTCTGTGATTAGATTACATGTAAGGTCTCTTTCAGCTCTAAATCCTATAATTTTATGATTCATTCATTCAATCAACTTCTGTTTTTAATTACTGGAGTTCTTCTGAGTATCATCTACATTTGAATAGCTATTTTTCATATCATTGTGGGGTTGGGGAGGTGGAGGCTGGTGATGGAAGTTATTGTATACTTACAATATAGATTGTTCCTATTTTGTTTAGATAAGGTCATTCCATCCCATCCCATTCTATCCATCACATCAAGGAATAGAATTGCCCACTGGTGATGAGATGCCTACTAGGAAGGTGAAATTACTTCATGCTGATCTAATTGGACATCTGTTTTTTCAAGTCCCTGATGCACTTTTATTCTCCTTTCCACAAGTGTGTCTTGGGCAAAATAATTTGCAAGTCTAATTGTGAAATGCTGAAGCCCCTCTTATTTATTCATATCAAACTGAGATATGATCATTGTAGTTCTCTAGTCATTGTAATTAGCTGAAGTCATTTTGAAGCAGCAGCTGGCACTCAGCAAGCTTCTGTTCTCAAATCACTTTCTATTGGTAGGGTCATTAATAATTTGCCTAAAAAGGGAGCAGATCCCCTGAAGATCTTTGTTATTGTTCTGGGGTTTTTCAGAGAGAGTAACACAGATATAATTCTCCTTGCTCTTGCAAATAAATATCTTTCCAGTTCATTCTATGATAGTGATTTCAGGACTGATTTTGATGTTTCCTCAATGTCGCTACTCAGCCCACTTAGAAAACATATCATCATCATCAAAACAAAAGAAATCCAAATAATTTTTCTATTCATCTCTCACTTGGAAGTTGCTTCACTGTCATCTGAATTAAATCCATTAGAGAACCAATCTGTGTCTTGAAATAAAGAACTGATCTATTGGAAATAATTAACTTTCGGGGGTTATTTATGTAATAAAGAGAATATTTATATTTATAGATACTTTCTGGCTAATTCAATGCAGCACTATTGTCTAAAGCACTTAAAAGGGTACAAAATAAATAAAACTTAGAATAATAGATCAAGGCTAGAAAGACTCTTAGAAATTGTTTAGTACATGCTCTTTATTTTACAGATGAAGAAACTGAGACCAATAGAGGTTGAATGACTTGTTAAAGCTAAAACTAGAATTCAAACCAAGTTTTTTTTTTTAACTCCATAGTTCTCATCTTTTTTACTGCACCATTCTTCCCCTTAAGGAAAGGAGTAAAATTGACTATTCCTACCACATGGAAAAAGTTTCCATCTCTAGACACTGTTGATGCTTTTTAGTGTATCATAGGTCTCATTTAGCCCTCACACAACTCTGAGGTTGTCACTACTTCTGAGGTTTGACAAATTGTTTATTGTCTATTCTATTCAAATCCATAGCTCTGAGCCCCAACATCAATAAATTTCAATGCCATTTCAGACAAAACAGCATATGAATTTAAAAGAAGAGATAGATTGGTGACTCTCCCTTTGCTACTACCAACTTTATTATCCATATTACAGTTATTTATGCCCCTTCACAGCCCCAAGATTATTTCTCCTTCTTTCTTAATGAAAAAAACCCACTATTCTTCTTTTTAGTGTTGATCTTCAATACTTTATCACTTCTTGATTTCCCAGTCTATTACTCTTACTTTCCCCTTATTACAACTTTGGCCCTTGTGATAGGACCAATATCTACCAGAGTTCTTTCTTCCCACAACAGTAATATAATAGGAATTAGTTTTCCTTAAAGGATGAAAGGATCTTATTGGTTCCTCCTTTTCTTGATCCTACTTACTAGTCATCTAAGGACAAAGAAAATAACATTCACATTTCTCCCCCAAATATTTCTTCTCTCTCCAAATTTGCTTATTTCTATTGTTTGTACCATCATTTTTTTCTATCATCCTAATTTTAAAAAAATGAGTCATTTTTTGACTCTTTACCTTGTCTACTCTATACCTATTCTAATCAGGCGCTAAAATTTAAGCAACTTCAGAAGATATTTAATATCCATATACTCATTTACCCTCCCAAACCTCTAATTAAGACTCATTATTTCTTACCTGAAATGTTACAATAGCCTTCTAATTTATCTCTCATTTTTCCAAACAATCCTTCATAAAACTGCCAAAATAATTTTTCTAGGACACAGATCTGAAAATTTTCCTGCTCAAGAATATTCAATGCTATAGGTCTGTATGCCGAAGAGTCTGCTTAAAAAGAGGAAAGGAATTGTGTGTAAAAATTGTGCTGGAACCTCCTTTCTCCAATGATGGTAACAATCTGATATGTTATACATATGCAATAATGGAAAATTATTTCATATTAATCATGTTGTAAAAGAAGAAACAGAACAAAAGGGATAAACAACAAAAACAAAAACAAAAAAAGTGAGAATAATATGGTTTGACTCCATAGTTCTTTCTCTGGATGTGAATAGCATTTTCCATCATGAGTCTTTTGGAATTGTCTTAGATCATTGTATTGCTGAGAAAAGCTCAGTCATAGTTTAACAATCTACAATACTACTTTTACTGTGTACAGTCTTCTGGTTTTTCTCATTTCACTTTGCATCCATTCTTGTAAATCTTCCCAGTTTTTTTCTGAAATTTACCTGCTCATCATTTCTTATAGCATAATAGTATTCCATTACATTCATGTACCACAACTTGTTTAGCCATTGACCAATTGATGGCCATTCCCTCAATTTCCAATTCTTTGCCACCACAAAAAGAGCTGCTGATAATATTTTCATACACATGGGTCTCTTTCCCTTTTTTAATGAAGTCTTTGGGATATAGACCTCTTTTGGGATATAGTATTGCTACATCAAAGGGCATGCAGAGTTTCATTGATCTTTGGACATAGTTCCAAATTACTCTTTAAAATAGTTCAGTTCACAACACCATTAACAATGCTAAGTGTCCTCATTTTCCTGCTTTTTCTCCAACATTTATCACTTTACTTTTCTGTCATTTTATCCAATTTGATAAGTGTGAGGTGGTATCTCAGAGTTGTTTTAATTTGCATTTTTCTATGATTCTTCATCTAAATTACCCATTCATATTCTTTGGCTATTAATTGGGTAAAGATTTGTCTTCCTATAGATTTGACTCAGTTCCTATATATCTGAAAAAGGAGGTCTTTATTAGTAACAGTAGCTGTAAAATTGTTTCCCATCTTTGTTTTCCTTCGAATCTTGAGTGGTGTTGTTTTGTTTATGCAAAAAAAATTTTATTTAATGTGATCAAAATCATCCATTTTGCATTTCATAAATGTTCCCTGTCTCTTTTTTGGTCATAAAGTCTTCTCTGTAGATGTGACAGGCAAATTTTCCCTTACTCTCCAAATTGGCTTATAGTATCATCCTTATGTCTAAATCATGTACCTCCTTAGACCTTATCTTTCTACGAGTGTGAGATCCTGGTCTATGCCTAGTTTCTGTTGTACTATTTTCCAGGTTTCCCAACAGTTTTTGTCAAATAGTGAGTTCTTATCCCAGAAACTGGAGTCTTTGAATTTATCAAACAGTACTTTAATTAGCTATGACACTGAATAAGAATTTAGGTAGAATTGTCATTTTTATTATATTAACTTGGCCTACACATAAGCAATAGATATCTTCTCAGTTTTGTAGATCTGACTTTATTTGTGTAAAAAGTGTTTTGTAATTATGTTCCTATACATCCTGGATTTGTCTTGGCAACTAGGTGCCCGAATATTTTAAATTATCTATAGTTATCTTAAATGGAATTTTTGTTTCTCTTACTGCTGGACTATGTTGGCAATATATAGAAATGCTGATAATTTATGTGTGTTTATTTTATATTCTACAATCTTTCTAATGTAATTATTTTAACACATTTTAAAAGTTGTTTCTCTAGGATTCTTTGAGTTCACCATCATATCATCTGCAAAAAGTGAGTTTTGTCTTCTCATTGGCTAGTCTAATTCCTCCAATTTTTTTCATCTTTTTTTGATACAGCTAACATTTCTAGTACAATATCAAATAATAGTGGTGACAATGGATAGCTCTATTTCATCCCTGATCTTTTCTGGAAGGCTCCTAGCTTATCCTCAGTACAATAATGCTTGATAATGCCTTTGCATAGATATACTTAAGGAAAACTCTATTTAATCCTATGATCTGTCATGTTTTTAATAGAAATGGGTGCTGTAGTTTATCAAAAACTTTTTCTGCATCTCTTGAGACAATCATATGTTTTATGTTGGTTTTGTTATTGATATGGTCAATAATGCTAATGGTTTTTCAAATATTGAACCAACCCTGCATTCCTGGTAGAAATCCCACCTTGTCATAGTGTATTATCCTTGTGATGGATTGCTGTAATCTCTTTGCTAATATTTTATTTAAAAGTTTTGCACCAATATTCATTGGGGGAATTTGGTATGATTTCTTCTTCCCCTATTTTCCCAAATACCTTATTGGAATTAATTGTACTTCAAATGTTGGTAGAATTCATTTGTAACTCTATCTGACCCTAGAGATTTTTTTCTTATAAAGTTCATTGATCGCTTCTCCAATATCTTTTTTTCTAAAATGGAGTCATTTAAGTATTCTATTTTCTATTCTATTAATCTGGACAATTAATGTTTTTGTAAATATTCATCCATTTCAATTATATTGTCAGACTTATTGGGATACAGTTGGGCAAAATATTTCCTAATTATTACTTTACTTTCCTCTTCATTAGTGGTGAATTCACCCTTTTTCATTGTAATTTGGTTTTCTTCTTTCTCAAAATTAACCAAATTTAAGCAAATTAACCAAAGATTTTTCTGTTTATTATTTTTAATAACATCAAACTTGCTTTTAGTTTTAATTATTACTTCAATAGTTTTCTTACTTTCATTTTTATTAATCTCTCTTTTGATTTTCAGAATTTCTAATTTGCTATTTAATTGGGGATTTTAAAATTTTCTCTTTTTCTAAATTTTAAATTCCATGCCCAATCCATTGAAATGCTCTTTCTCTTTTTCATTCATGTAGCCATTTAGAGTTATAAAATTTCACCTAAGAACTGCTTTGGCTGCATGCCATAAATTCTGGTATGTTGCCTCATTATTGTTGTTCTCTTTGATGTAATTGTTGATTATTTCTATGCTTTATTTTTTGACCCAATCACTTCAAGATTAGATTATTTAGTTTCCAATAAATTTTAAAAATATCTTTCCAGAGTGTACTATTTTTATTTCATCATGATCTGAAAAGATGCATTTAATATTTCTGTCTTTTTGCATTTGAGGTTTTTAAAAATGCCCTAATATAGTCAATTTTGTGTTGCTACCATATACTACTGAGAGAAAAGTATATTTCTTTCTATCCCTATTCAATCTTCTCCAGAGGTATAATATGTCTAGTATAGTTTTGCTAAAATTGAAGCAGCCAAGTAGATTGAAAACTAGAATCCTACAACATGTTGTTTAAATAAGACATTCCTGAAGTCCTTCTAAATTATCTCAAACTGGAAAATTCTTTTATTCCATCTTTTTTCAAAATTTCTACCACTCAAGAATTCTTTTAGGGGCTTGATTTAAGGTTGTTTTAGAGGCAAACTGGGGAAGAGCTCAGGCAACTTCCTGGCTTCACTTTGCTATCTTTGCTCTGCCCCACAAGAAGTTTTATAAGATAGAAGATATCATTGATGGTGCCATGTCCTGAAATCAAAGACTTAGTCCTAGAAGTATTTTAAAGATTCTCTGGTACAACTTCCTTATCTTATAGATATGAAAACTAAGGTTTGGAGAAATTAATTCCATAAATATTAAGCAATTAAAATAGTATTTGCACCCACTCCTTTGACTCCATATATTTCACTTTGCCTTATGGGGAAGGTGGGAGCAAATGGGGTTAAGGAAACAAGCTGAGAGATGATCTTGGCAAAGAGGAGGGGCACCACTTTTAAGAAGACTTGAAAAGAGGACCTAGGCTTAGAGGAATAAATAGAAAAACAAATGAGAAAATCCATATTGGACAGTTATGAATTTATTGATAAAGTTGATGGCAAAGTAATAGGCAGGAATAGTAGAGTTGGGATCTTAAAGTTTCCAAAACAGAAAATTTTGAATAGCTGCTTTGGTGAAAGTGAGAGAGAGAAAGAGAGCAAGGTGGTGGGGGAAGGAAGAGGAGGGAGAGAGAAAAAGAGGAGAAGGGGGAAGAGAGAGGGGTACATAGGAAAGGGAAGAGGAAAGAGGAGAAAGAGGGGAGAAAGAAAAAGAGAGAGACAGATAGAGAGACAGAAACACATACACAGAGATTCAGAGAGAGACAGAGACATACACAGAGAGACAAAGAGAGACAAAAAGAGACAGAGAAGAAATAAGGGATGGAGAAGTAATTTCCATGCAGGGGAAAGGACCCCACTCGAAGTTAGATAACAGAACTTTATGGAGGACATAGTCATTCTTGGTTCATTATTTCCTTTAGAAGACTTCAATAATCTGGGAGGTAGATGGTTGTAATTACTCAAAGTGCAGATTAGCATTGCAGAAATGCTAGAAGAGCTAAATCCATTTCTGGAATCCAATTTCAAATTCCCCCTCCTGTTTCACATCTTCACTTGTATTAGCTGCTCTTTCCCCACTGAGGTTTTGCAACAATGCTTGGTTATAGTTGTCTTTCTACTAGACAACTTCTTATTTAAATTTGCAATGTCATCGCAATCTATATCCAACCTCCTATTTAAGGGTATCAGGATTTAGCATTTGGTCTTCTATTCTTTTTTTCATGCAACCTCTCCTTTTTAGTGATCTCCTAATTGGATAGTTTCAGCTATCATCTCTGCAAATGATTTCCAGATCTACATATCTAAATAATGAATGAATCAATTCTTTTTTTGATCTCTAGTCTTGCATCTCTAATGACCTGGAGTGGACTATCCACTTGTAAGTCCCATAGGTATCTCAAGCACAACATTATTAAAAATGGAATCAGTTCTTTTTTTCACCCCAAAGCCATTTGTTTCTTTAACTTTCCTTTTTCCTAAAAAGGGCATCACATTTTAAAAAAAAATTTATGGGATAAAACAAGAATTTATATAACATTATGGTAAAAAGATAATTACGCATGAAATTGCAAATCTACTATGTATAACTTGCTATTCTTTTCAAATATAGAACAAAATTATCATGTAAATTTCTTTTTCCCCCTTTTTTTCTTCCCTCCCCAACTGTAGAGATGGCTACCATTAAGAGACAAATAGGTGTGTGTGTGTGTGTGTGTGTGTGTGTGTATAAAATTATTCTATACATACCTGTATTTGCTCAGGTACATAATTCCTGAACAATCCCCAATTCTTCACTATCACTCACTCCCTATATCCAATCAGTTTTCATGTTACTGATTTTACCTCCTCAGTAGATCTCATATCTATCTCTTCTCTCTACTCTCATATGGTAAATTTGTAATAGACACATATTCATTCTCCTCATACCCAGTCTCTATCCTCTCTAAAGTATTCTCCACTCAGCTGCTAAATTGATATTTTGAAAGTATATTCCTGACTATGTCTCCCATCCTACTCAAGAAATTTCAGGGACTCCCTAGTGCTTTCAGGACACAATATAAAATCCTCTGTCTTTTAAGCCTTTCATAATCAGGTTCAAGCCCATTTTTCTGGGATGATTATATAGTATTACTAAATTCAAACTAAACTCTTTTTTCTTGCTATTCCCCTTACACAATTTCCCATCACCTACATTCAAGACTGTACAAGCTGTTTCCCATGTCTGAAAATCTTACTTCTATCCCTCACTTCTACCTATTAAAACTAATTCTCTTCTAAGCTCAGTTTAAGGGCCATCTTTTTTATTTTTTATTTATTTTTATTTATTTATTTTTTATTTGTTGAGGCAATTGACGTTAAGTGACTTGACTTGCCCAGTGTCACACAGCTAGGGAATGTTAAGTATCTGAGACCAGATTGGAACTCAGGTCTTCCTGGTTTCAGGGCTGGTCCTCTATCCACTGCACCACTAGCTGCCCCAGGGCCACCTCTTTTAAAAAAGTCTTCCCTAATTAACCCAGTTGTAACATCCTTGCAAAAAATAAAATAAAACAACCTTGCATTAATTTTGTATACATTGTATTTTTTCTGTGAATATATCATATTTCCCTAGTGTAGTAGTTCTTGACCTTTTTGGTCTCAGGACCTCTTTAGAATCCTAACTTTATTGAGTCCCCCTCCAAGAGCTTCTGTTTATGAGGATTATATTTGTTGATATTTACTCTATTATTAGCTAAAACCTTAGTATTATGAAAAAAGTTTTCACTTCACAGATTCTCTGAAAAGGACTTGGGGATTACAGAAAATCCTGGACCATGCTCTGAGAACTACTACCCTGTTAGAAAGAGTGATGATTTGAATTTTTTTTAAAGCAACAACTGTCTCACTTTTGTATTTATATCCCCAGTGTTTAGCATAGAACCAGGCATATAGTTTATATCCTCAGTGTTTAGCATAGCCTGGCACAACAAATGCTTGCTGATTGATTGAAGAGTGGAAGAAAGGACATTATTTAAATGGCTGTCATTTAGATAGGGAGGGAAGTGAGGCCTCATTAAGGTTGATGAACTGGATTATTTGGAAAAACTTGGGAATTAAATGTATGATATGGAGATATGGTGGGGAGAGGTGAAAGAGTTGAAGAAATAGATTGTTAGAATGGGCTCAGAAAGGGGAGCATCCAGTATCCTTATTTTCATTCCCATGCATCTTGTCATATCTATTCTAGGCATGCAATGTTTTTTGGCAAATAGTTAAATTTAAAAATTCTTTTAAAAATAAATGAAAGCAGTGAACTGGGGAGTCTCCAGGACTGCTTCTGTCATTCAGTAATGTGCATATATGTAAGGGGTGAAGGGAATGGAGGAGGCAAGACACCCTGGGCTTTGATTTCCTTTGTTATAAAGTGAAGGGATTGGATAAGATGCCTTCTATGATCTTTCTGAGTCTTCAAATTGTATGATTTTAAGAATCTCTGAAAGAAATTAGTGGAACCATTCAAATGGTTTAAATATGGAGGTTAAAGAACTGATAATAGAATAACTTCAGTATGATATTTAAACAGGATATTTAATTGCTCTCTGCAGCTACCACTACTGAGGAAGTCAGGGACACTGCAGTTTATTAATAAGAGGTATCTTAGATGCTGTGACCAAATTTAACTCTGAAGAAGATATATGAAAGACCACCTGGTGCTCTTTATAGAAGTAGGGAGTTATGAATGTCTAACAGTGCACATCATAGCAAATGTTTTTGATGTGCAGGTTAGTTTTACTGAATTTCTTTTTCCTCTTTTTATTTTTTATTAAAAGAAATGCTCTCTTGGAAGGAAAGGAGAAGGATATAGTAGAAAGTCCAAATGATGTAAAAACAAAAGATATCATAAAAATGGATTTTTAAAAGTCACTCTGCATAAATAATTGAAACAAACTTGAGATATGCATCCTGAATCATATATTACTTCAAAGTCTTCCATAACCCCAAAGTCTTTTGTATTTATTTAGTCACTCATTTATTTTTTTCTTCCTTCCTTCCTTCCTTCCTTCCTTCCTTCCTTCCTTCCTTCCTTCCTTCCTTCCTTCCTTCCTTCCTTCCTTCCTTCCCTCCCTCCCTCCTTCCTTCCTTCCCTCCTTCCATTCTTCCTTCCTTCCCTTCTTCCCTCCTTCCTTCCCTTCCTCCTTCCTTCCCTTCCTCCTTCCCTCGTTCCTTCCTTCCCTCCCTCCCTCCCTCCTTCCTTTCTTTCCTCCTTTCCTCCTTCCCTTCCTCCCTCCTTCCTTCCCTTCCTCCTTCCTTCCCTTCCTCCCTTACTCCTTCCTTCCTTCCTTCCTTCCCTCCTTCCTTCCTT